>PVHP010011669.1:29540-44671 GCA_004024765.1 Zapus hudsonius
TACATGTATTCAATACATTTTGATGCCATTTTCCCCAATTATCCTCCCTCTGTCTCCCACTAAAACTGTTCTTATGGAATTCCCATCCTAATTTCATGCCTTGGTGTTTTGTTTTGTTTTGTTTTGGTGTGTGTGTGTGTGTGTGTGTGTGTGTGTGTGTGTGTGTGTGTGTGTGTGTTTGTCTTTTTTTTTTCCAATCAGATAAACTGTAATTGTTTGTATGATCATGGGTCATGGGTGGAAGGTTATTTACTGAAGAATGAACCACCCACAAGTGGTTATGAAACTGAAGGACATGACTCCCAACCTTTCTCCCAAATCATCAGATACCCTCAGCTTCTTAGAGAGGGGTGGGGTCCTATGAACCCCTCCCTCATTCACCATAAAATATTGATAGCCTCAGTCTTGTGCAGGAAAACCACATCCATTGTGAATTCATGAGTATTGGCCATATCATATCAAGAAGACATCCCCTTGGTGGGGATGAGAGAGGGTAGTTGGGAGGGGTGAAGTGTGATCAAATGACACAGGATATATGAATGTCAAAAATATATACTAGGCAAAGAAAAGGAAACAAGATGTGGTAAAGGTTACCAATTATTATTATTTTGGATAAATGGATTGGATTTTTCCATTGAATGGTGAGTTTAATGAAATTGTGTGAAAGAACAGGGTCCTTACATAGAAAAGATATGTTGATGCAGGTCTCAGATCATAGCAATGGTAGCTCCACCATCATAACTGAAGTGATTAAGTTCTCAGTTAATAGTTAAAATATCAAAGACAGATTTAATGACAATGAGAGTCAGTATTTGACCAAGAAAATGGAAATTTTTATTATTGGAGAAGCAGATACTAGAAACCTATTGAACACTAAGGTGACAATAAATTGAGAAATAGTATTAGAGAGAGTGACAGTGTATCTTAATTCATAAGTATCAAAGAATGAAGCAGTCTCTAAAGTCAATACATAATACAATAATAAAGGGTATAATAAAAACATAATATTAAAAAGGAGGGAGGATAGATGTCTTTAAAAGTACACTGAAAAAAATCAAAGAAACACTCCGGGGCCACTTCCAGAACCTGTAAGACTAGATGTGAAGAGAAGCAATATCTAAGCGCATTTCTAAGCTAGCAGTCATGTAAATTCCTACAGGCAGCTAAGAAAAGGTAAACCCTGGACCAAGCACCTGAGGTAAGGATGCAGAGTAGGAACTAAGAACAGCTGTGTGACCATGACTCAGGGAACTGAGTGGAAGAGGGGCCAGAAAGAATGTAAGAGCCATGGTGGGGGAGAATATCCAGAGACATGACCCCCTCAGCAACAATACACAAAGGGGGAAGAAAAAAAAGAAAAACTGGCTCCCTCTGGTGCAGTTCACACCACCTGTCCTATGGACAGATCCAGTATGCGCACGGAGGAAGGACCCCAGTGGGTAGGGGACAGAGAGGAGGGAAAGGGGGACACTTTCACAAGATTTGATCATACAATGCATACACTTATTCATAATAAAGATATTTTTTTAAAAAGAACAGGTGTGTCTAGTCAGGAGGATGGTGGAGGACTGAAGGAACCAAAAGCAGGAACAAGGTAACGCTGCCCTGATGGCACAGAAAGAATTTGAAAATACTTTATTCCAAGCCGGGCATGGTGGCCCACACCTTTAATCCCAGCACTCGGGAGGCAGAGATAGGAGGATCACCATGAGTTCAAGGCCACCCTGAGACTACATAGTGAAAATACTTTATTCCAAATCTCATTTTTCAAAATGGTAACATTAAATGTAATATTTTTCCTAATGTCATAGAAGATTTAAAGAGAAAGGTTAAAAATCCTTGAATTCACATCGTAATAATTAGAAGCAATCTTGATGAAGCTTAAAAGCTCATGCATTTGAAGAATAATTCAAGTTGTCAGTGAACAATTTGGCTATAGGTGAAACTGTCTCTTTTCTTTAAATGTTTTGTGATTAAGTAGAGGATGTCCTGTCCATTTCCACCGAGAGAGTGTATCATCTGCCAAATGGGAAAGCACTTAGAACAAATGATGAATACTTGTGGTGGGATGTCGGGGAGGGGGGGTCCTCTCACTGTCATAATTTTTATGAATGTGTAATACAAATTGAGAATCTAAGTCTCTCTCACTTTCCTGCAAAGCCTTGGTTTCTCACTTTACTCTGCAAATCAATGACTGTGCTCCAAAAATCATCTTTGCCGAAATACTTACGAGCAATCTGTTTCCTCTTTACTCTCCTAAATTACATGCTCTTGTGTTTTGAATGTAAACAAGATCCAAAGATTCCTGTATGTGAAGAGTGGTGCTGACTGTAAGGCTTTCGGAGGCAGAGCCTTGCTGGAGGACGTGTGTCATTGTGGCTGGGTCTTGAGGCTTTATAGCCAGGCCCCATGTGCTTTTCACTCTCTCCACTTCTTCCCTGTTAAAGTGACACCCGCTTTCTTTCATCACCATGATAGAGTCTACCTTCTAGAACTGAAGCCACATTATACACTGTTCTTTCCATAAGTTGCTTCTGGTTGGGCATTTTGTCTCATCTAGAAGAAAGTAACTGATACACTTGTATATTAGTTATAATATGACATATCTTACTATTTTAAAATTATATGGTACTACAAATATTAATCAATAAACATGCAGGTTCAAATATACAATAAAAAATACACCTTTGTGATGAAAATGCTCAGCAAAGCAGAGGGGCCAGAAAGTGAAATTCCTCGATACATTTTTTAAAATCATTAAAAACTTGTAGCTGATGTCATATTTGGTAGTAACTAGTCACTTTCTCAATCAGAAACAAGAAGTTGATGATATTGGTCAATTTTTAAAGTACTTGTCTTGCCTGCCTGAAGAATTGTCTTCCACTCCAAGCACTACATTAAAAAAAAAAAAAAAACCCAGGCATGGTGATACACACCTGTAATCCCAGCAGTCAGGAAACTGATCCAGGAAGATCAATGCTTCAAAATCATCCTGAGCTATATTACATTATCTCATCAAAAAAATAAAATAAATGAAAAGAAGGCAAGGATGCCCCCCTCTCAACATCATTTTCAACATTATACTGGAAATCCTAGCTAATAAAGTAAAACAAGAAGAGGGAATTATACTGTCTGCCTACAGATGGCATTATTGTCAACTTAGGGAATGCAAAAAGATCAGTGAAAAAAATTATTGAAACTAATAGGTAGCCATAATTCAGTTTCCAAAAGAAGTTGACATGCAACAAACATAGCAAGGAACAATTGGAATTTGAAACTAAAATACACACTATCATTTATATTAGCATGAAGCTATAAATATAACCAAAATATAAATTTATAAAGGTGGGAATCGATAAAACTTTTCCCATACTAAATCAATGAAAAATTAAATACATGGAAAGATATTCCAAGTTCATGGGTGAAAACTCAATATTGTCACGATATCAGTTCTTCACATCTTGATCTTGAGATTCAGGGTGATCCTGATCTATGTCCAGACAGTGACTTTGAACTTACAGTAATAAAATAAGTCTAACATTTAAGTGGAGAAGCAAAAACCCCAAGATTGGCCAAGTTAAAATTGAATGGAAGAATAAAGTCAGGGCACTGACATAAGCCAACCTTGATATTTAAAAATAAACCTATAGTAACCAAGGGTGCTAAAGGAACAGGTAACCAAGTATAGAACAGATGAATATGTAACTGAACTGAAAAAGCCAAAAATACACTTAGTTTGTCTTGGTCAAACAGAAAAGATGATTCAATAGACAAAGGAGTGTCTTTCTAATACATGGTGCTTGACCATCTAGACAGATGCACTGAAGTGAATCTATACCCAGACCTAATGTCCATATGTAAACTCACTCAGATGGAGCATGGAACTATATATGACGTGCAAAACTATGAAATCCTGGGTGAAACATAGAAAAAAATTCACAGGACTTTGAAATTGGCGATAAATTTTAAGATACAACCTTAAAAATACAACCCATAAAAGAAGGGAGTCAGTAAGTTAGACTTCATTAAAATTAAGTTTTCTAATCTGCCAAAACATTGGCAAGAAATCAATGTTACTCTTATTTTCTGTCCTGTAGTAAGTGATATTCTACATTAGTTAATATTGAAAATGAAGCCCATTGATTATTGCCTTTAAATATGCTGTTAGATTTTTAATTTTTTTTGTTTATTTTTTGGTCATATCCCTGCACTTGTGTCAAAAAGTGTCAGTGTATGTTGCTATTGAATGAGTTCCAGCTTCATGGTACAGGAAACCCAGAAGGAAAGGGAGCAATTAAAGATCTCAGCAAGAGCTGGGGAGATGTTCTCAGCAGGTAAATGTGCTTGCCTGCAAGCCTGCCAACCCCAATTCAACCCTCCCCCGCATCCACATCAAGCCAGATGCAAAGTGGTGAACACAGCTTTGGCAATGGGAGGCAGAGCCAGGAGAGTCCATAGGCTTCCAGATTCGGTGGTCTGCTGCACCCAACAGCAAAAATAATAAGAGACCATGTCTCCAACGAGGTGGAAAGAAAGGACAGGCATGTCAACATTGTCCTCTGACCTCCACACATGTCATGACATGTGTGTACCCATATACACATCCACACAAATAAAATTTTTAAATAATTTTTTAAAAAGTAATGATCTCAGGGCTCGAGAGATTGCTCAGTGGTTAAGGCACTTGCCTCCAGTGCCTAAGGCCTAGGGTTCAAATCCCCAGTACCCACATAAGCCAGACCCACAAGGTGGTGGCCCTGGTGTGCTCTCTCTCTCTCTCTCTCTCTCTCTCTCTCGCTCTCTCTCTCGCTCTCTCTCTCGCTCTCTCTCTCTCTCTGTCTCTCTCTGTATCTCTCTGCTTGAAAATGAATAAATAAAATATTTAAAAAGTAATGATCTCATTAAGAGGATAACAAATACATTTTTCTCTTCCACCCATTTTATTTTATACTATTATATGATAATATAATATAATATATGCTAAGCTATATCTAGCTTGTAAATATTACTTTTTTTAAAAATAGGCACTAATATTTTAATTCATTGTAAAACTCAGAGGTGTTTCAAATTTTCTAATCAAATTAAAAACATAAGTCCATTTTTAATTTACCTGCTTTCTCCTATAAAATAAGTGATGCCTTGCAGATAACGTGGTTTCTTAGCAAAAGGCATTTGGCCCAATTCACTGTCCTTGACATAGCTCTGTCCTAAAATACAGTGAGCTCCACTTCAAAATTTCAACTCCTCAAAATAGAAATGAAAATTTTCAATGTAGCAGGCAAGTTGTGCCACCAATCAGCTCTCTATATTAATTGGATTTGTGAAATGAAATTCCTGCATAATCTAATGAGAATAACACGTGGAAGCCTTCACTGAACTTCTCCTCATGCAGACTTCCCCAGACAAAGGACAGGAACCTCTCTTAGCGTTCAGCACTGGGGCCTTGCAGTCAGCCTGTGCACTGAGCACCACTCAGCACGTCTCTGCTTTTCACCGTGGCAGACTCAAAGCTCCAAAGAAATAGGACCCCACTGTTTTTATTTTATCAACACAATTTATACTTCAGCTGTTTCAGAGCAAAAAAATCTGAAAATTAATATAGTACACATTTTCAATTGCAAAATTTATGCTAAACAATTTTAAATAGTATACCATATTAGAAATTGGTAGTGTCAGGTAATAAATTTTTAATAGTAAAAACATAATACATCTTGGTTATAAGACATATTATCTATTATCATAAAGACAGATACAGTAGTGATAGATAGATACATAGATACATAGATAGATGATGGATGGATGGATAGAGTGATTGATTGACAGATATAGTGATATACATATTGCATAATTCTATGCATTACATATCTTTCATTTTGTCTTTTATGATAAATACATGAATGGAAATCTCTGTTTTATAAGGTATTCCTCTGGGGAAGATTTTAAGAACACCCTATGAAATTTAAACCAAAACATATATATCTATAATATGATTTCATTGAAACATAATTGAATGTGTGCTTGTCTCTTTGAAATTGTTTTAATGGCCATACTTAATCTCATGCTGAAAGCATTGATATTGCGGTCAGCTTTCTAGTTGCTGCGCAGAAAGAACCCAAACAAAAGTGGCTTGTGGAGGAATGGGCTTATTTGGCTTACAGACTCGAGGGGAAAACTACATCCTGGCAGGGAAAATGATGGCATGAGCAGAGGGCTGGACATCACCTCTGCCACAGCACTGCAAACAGCGGCAGGAAGGTGTGCCAAATACTGGCAGGGGAAGCTGGTTTATAACCCCAAAATCCCTCCCCCAACAACATAGCTCTAGCGAGGTTGTAATTCCCGAACTGCCATCAGCTGAGGATTGATTACCCAAAACACATTCATTTGTTTGTGGGGGACACCTGGATCAAATCATGACACAGTGACACACAAACCTCCAAAATAATTACTGTGCTAAGTGAGGAAGGTGCAAATGTGAAAAAGGTACTAATGCCTTGTCTGGTGGGGAGATGCAAAGCAATCAAGCAATTTCTTTAACATCTTTATTGTCAATAATTAGATACATTGTATAAGCAAATCTTATGATGGTACCCCATTTCCCTCCTCCCTGTCCCGAACCCACTCTGGGCCCTCCTTGATGGGCATACTGGATCTGTCCATGGGGTCAGGGGTTATGAGTTGCACAATAGCCAGTTTTTTGTTTTGTTTTGTTTTTATCCTTTGTGTGTTGTTGCTGAGCAGGACATTTACTGCACAAGAGTCCTCACGGTGTGCTGTGGAAATGGACAAGCGGGCATAGCTTTCCTCTAGGAGACGGGATGGAGTGCATTGTAAGAAGAGCAATATTCAATCACAAAAGAAAAATGGCCCATCATGAAGCTAGGGAAAACACTTAATGATTATGTGCGCTTTAAAACATTAGGAACAAGATCATTTTCTTTTACAGGTAGTCAGTTCAAGGACATGGTCCCAAAAAAACAGAGATGCCAGCCTACCCTAGAAAAATTAGAAAGGAGCTCCAGTCCAATTCAAGAGCAGCTTCCTGGAATTAGGCTTGGAGAGAGGAAAAGTGGAAAGGGGCTGGGGGGTACATACTAGACAGCCAACTGGAGAAATAGAATATAAGGTTTAGAAAAGTGTAAGGGGCGGACAGGGAAAAAAAGGAGAAAGGAAGGGCTATACAAAAGTAAAGACAATTTGAAAAAGACTCTGGAAAACTACTTCTTTGCTACCCAATTAAAAGACATAATTCTCTTAAAAAGAGAGATGGTTTGGACAAAAGTCCCCTGCTAGAGAGAGAAAGCTTTACCCTAATGCTGCAAATTCTTGCAGATAAATCCCAGCATTGGAGGTGGGTCATGCCCTCAGTGGTGAGTCAAGGAGACTCATGAGACTCCCAAAACAATACAGGCCATTGCCACAGCCCTTGGTTATGCATCAGAATTAGATAGCAAGATGCAATAGTTAAAAACACCTCAAGCTGCAGACACAGGACAGACATTATGAGTTGAAGCTGGAACTGAGATGGACGTCATCTTCCTGCCCACGAGCTGTCACGGTGCTGGAAAGCCCTATGCATGCTGCTGGGATAAAAGGCAACAGTCTGAACAGAGAGTGGGTCCTGCATGCTGCAAAATCAACCGGCAAAGCAAGATAGATGGATGGGTGTGGTGTAATAGTGACACATAAATCAACTGCTCTTTGATTGGGTATGAGGTCCACTCAGAGGAAGTGAATTCCCACCTAGTTCTACAGACCCAGTCAAAAGCTTAGGGCTTACAATGTAATAGACCCGAGAGGGAAGCTTCCACTCTTTCTTGGCTAAATGGAGATGCTACAGCCATCAAAAGTGTTCTCAATTTATATGTTAATCCCCTTTCATTAATGCTGCTCTCACTTTTGTTAGAGAACCTGCTTTTCACAGATGGTGGTGAATGCCAGGGAGACCCAAGACTCATGAAAATGACAAGTGGACAAGTCATCTCTATCACACCTGCTAGGGACCAGGGAACATTGCAGAGGAGGTAGTCTCTCTGCTAGACAGAGAACATTCCCTGTGGAGATCGCAAACTTATCAAAGCTAAAAATAAGAGGCTACCAAGAGCTCAGCACTAAGGGAGAATTCTTGCACACACCCCAAGGCTCAAGAGCATTATGGAAGAGGATGCAGAAAGAATGTAAGAGCCCCAGGGTGAGAAGTTGTACTGTGGGGCACTGTCCTCCTGCGATGAGCTGAGTGATTCCCCAATACCCATGGAAGACTTGCACCATTCTGAGCCCATAAACATGTTAACACAGAGGACAGATGGAAGAGGAAAAAAGAAGAGACAACCAATCAGAGAAAGGGCTACCTTAATAGAGGAGGCTGAGCAGTGCATGATGTGAGAGGGACAAAGGAAGACACCATGAAGGGAACATGACCAGATTACAGTGTGATCACATGTGGAAGTTTCTGATAAGTTTTTCTAAACAGAGTAGCTTCCTCGTTCTTCCTCCTCCATGTTTCATAGGCCTGTTCCTATGTTGCCTTGCCCTTTCTCAGCTTGTGCTCTCATCCTTGGTTCGCCAACCAATAAGGTTTCCCTGTTCACATTTAAACTTGACAATCATGCTCATCCAGATGCCAAGTTGATATCTCTAATGTTATATGAAGACCTGATCCATGTCCCCATGTAGATTTTCCCACAAATTCTCCCTCAAGTACCTTAACAAATCTGTCAGGGCTCCATCTTTGCTTGGGAGGTTTTCTGTTTTCAGTTCTACTCTTTCTTAAAATAAAGCTTTCCTAATTTATCCTTTGTGGTTTGAATCAGATTCCCCCATAAAGGCAGGTGTTCTGAACGCTTGGTCCTCAGCTTGCAGCAGTTTGGGAGGGGCAGCCTTTCTGAAGGTGGGCCTTGTCGTCTTTAGCCAGCTCCCCCTTGCCAGAGCTCTGCCCGTGCTCCTGCTGCTCTTGTCCACCTCCTGTGGCAAAGAGTTGATGTACAGCTACTGCTCTACCATCTTTCACTCTCATCCTGAACCTTTCCTTTAAAATTGTAAGACAAAATAAATCCTTTCCTCCCATCTGCTGCTTTTGGTTGGGTGTTTTATCTCAGCAATGCAAAGGTAACTAAAACACCTTTCTTTGTGTCCTTGCTTAAAATTTTGTTAACATAAGACAAGAACTTGAGAGCCACTGGCTTGGGAAGTTCTGAGGACATCCAGAGTCCAGAGATGTTTCATTGTCCTCAACCCTGTAATAACATGCATGGATACCTTGTGTGTGCCTTATAATATGATAGCACTCCAGGACGTGAGTTCTTGCAGATAAATCCCAGCACTGGAGATGAGTCACACCTTCAGCAATGAGTTGTTGGTCAGGGAGACCCCTGGGATCCTCTAAACAATACAGGCCATTGACATAGCCCTTCTTGTACATCAGAACTAGATAGTAAGATGTAATAGTTAAAAACACCACAAGCTGCAGACACAGGACAGACAGTGAGTCTTGCAGTAAAAATAATAAATGCTTTCAGGTTATTGAAGTCAACAGGATAAAAATTATGCATGTAAAGTTAATAAAATTATATATAACTTTTTCAGCATGTCATAATTGGTAGACATGAGTCTTTGCTCAAAAATATTTTGTGAATAAATTAATAAACTTTTTTTACATAAAGCATTTGCTATTTACAACCAGTCTCCCTAACAGGCAAAACAGGAATGATGACTGGTCGTTTCATATAACAAAATCTCACTTAACTGGATTTAAGAGAATCAAACTGGGTTGCCCACAATGCATGTTATTGAACAGAAATTTTAACATGTCTTTACTTCAAAATCAGCTTCTTTCTATCTCATATATTTAAATGGCAAGATGCTTGAGAAGAAAGAAAATGCATTTATGAACATTGATAAATGAAAAGCAGGCAACCAATGTTAACTTGAAAGTCATTGCTAATCTCTGCTTCAAATTTGGAGATGCTCCTTGAATAGAGACAGAATAGAAGATGAACACTGAATGGATTCAAGATCAAAATCAGTGCGTGATAACTGGCCATTAACAACCTCTTATTTCCCTATGCAAAGAAGTCTTGACTTGGAAAGCTATGAGTGCTAACAATGAGAAATATATCCTTGGATGCTCTCTCAATCTTCTTCCAGTGAACAAATTTGCTATCCCATTAGTCTTGCTAGCTTTCTCAACAAGGTCAGAAAGTCTGCAATCAGATATAAAAGCCATATGTGACCTTAGATTACAGGTGAGTGTTGAGAGGACCACCTTGTGATCCAGATTGGAGGAAGATAATCTAGCAGCAGGAAACCACAGGTGGCCAGATCAGGAAGAGGTATGGGTGCTGGGAAGATTAATGGTAAGCCAGAATAAATAAATAAATAAATAAATAAATAAATAAATAAATAAATAAATAAATAAATGAAAAGTAAGTCAGAAATGAAAGAGAATAGTGAAGAGACTCCTAATTTTACTTATGCCCAGCTATGCTTAAGACAAGAAAGAGAACTTCAGGCAGCAAACAACTGTTTTTTCTGCTCCGACTATGGTTTCAAAGAAGCCATGAATCCAGGCTTCACAGAAAAGACATGATGTAGGAAAAATACCTGAAAGCATGCACCTGATTGTGAAGTTCCCCTATTTTCCTGCAGTTTCTCAAGTTACACTAGAAGAAAACTTAGCAAGAGTTTTATCAATGGATTGTTTTGTAACAAGGCGCCTTTTGAAATAAACTATACAAGTCGCAACTTACAATAAATAAATAATTTTAAACTGGTAAAAAATAGGAGTCATGATTGGGGAGATATTTTTGGAGATGAACATTTTGTGTTTTGTGTGCACTTCCTTTTTTTTTGTAGTGACTAACCCTCCAAAATAAATGACATCGCATAGCAAAATGCCCACAGGCTGAAGCTATTGAGTTCTGTAAAGCATAGTGTAAAATGCCTCATCAATCCTGTGGTCACCATGGTGCATTGCTGCTTCAGACCTGGATGCGTTGTGTACCAATCATTATACAGTGTACCTCCTCCTCCAAGCCCGCTTCAGCCTTTGCCCTGCTAAGCACCCCTCTTTCTTCCAATTATAATGAATCTTTTTTTTTCTGCTCCTGAACAAGTAGCAGTGTTTTGGTTACTTGTTTACACAAACATTTTTGAGCTTATTATTGAAGTTGTTGCATTTGTTAATTAGTTTTAGCAATTACTTTTTTACTCCAATTGTGTTGAATATATTCAAATAACCTTTTCCTTTCTAAAAAGAATGTTGCAACATTAATGAGCCTTTAAAAGCAAAATCTGATTTATTATCATATTAAATTCTAGTTTCTTGGGATTAGTAAAATCCTATGAAGCGGTAGTTATCTCCTTGGTAACTTGAGGGAAAATTGAAAACACTTTAATTTTTTTCAAGTGGTAAAGACAGAAATGTCTTACTGGCTACCTAACAGCTAAGGTGTAAATTTGCCTAATAGATCTTTAGCTGGTAATAATAGTCTAATTATGGAGGGCACAAAAACATTTGAGATAATATGATATTGAAATAAAGATGTATATTCATGACAATTATCAGAAAGATACAGGTTGAATCAATGTGATAATTACCATAAAACATTGTCCACATATTTTTCATGTTTATGTCCCACTGGTTATGACTGGGAAAAGCAGGACGTCTGCAGTCTCCAGAAGTCATTAGTCAAAACGTAGCAGAGCCAGAAGCAAGAGAGGCTGAGGCAGAAGTGCACTCAATCCTCCTGGGCGCACAGGACACGGAGTGGGAAGGGTGGGTGGACATGGGATTCCACAGAGAGGAGGCTGCTCTCCACGACAGTCAGAAAACTGAATGTGGCAGCTGATTGCTTTCACACCTGATTGCTGTTAAGTTCCTTGTTTCCTTTTCTTCTTCCTCACTTATCCCTCCCTTCTTCCCTGCCTGTTTTTCTTTCCCTCTCACCTTCCTTCCCTCCTTTCTCTTTTATCTTTCTTTCTTTTTTCTTCCTTCCTTTCTTTTCCTGTCACCAGGTGATTTGTAAGCACATTGCACTCTGAAAACTACACAAAACTTCTTCCTTCCTTTTAGTGTGTTATCTTACCTCTCTCATAATACTTCTCTATGCCAATGAGGATACAGAGAGCCTGGGTTATTATATATTAATGTTGGTAACCACACAATGGCATAGTCACTCTGCGAACAGGTTAGGAGTTCATATAATCATCTACCAGCCAAACTGCTGCTGAGCAACTGCACTCTGCAGCAATCATTACAGAGTGGTGAAAACAACTTGGATTTATAGAAAAAAAAATGCATAGGTAACTTGTATCCATAATTGACATATGCTAATAAAAAGTAAAAATATCCACACAGTAATGGTCATATCACCATTATTTATACTATGAAGTAACAAAGCTATGAAGCTGGAGTACATTTTCATGGTTGTCAGAGGTTTGGGATAGCGAATAGATAGAAGGAGATAGAGCAAAGGAGCTTGTGGTAATGGAGGGCGCTCTATTACGTTGTGGTAACAGGAATAAAAGTGTCTACATGGAACAATTAGTTTTTTTATGGCATGAAGTTACATAGAACTACATGTACAAACACTCGTAAGTAACTTGGCCTATTTAATTCATGTAACTCGAGAGCAACTGAGGCAGTAAAGCTTCGCAGAAGAGCCCAGACCATAGTGGGAAATGTTTTTGTGTAATACTTGGTGATAAAGTCCACATTAGGTAGGAATGGATTGCTTTGTTATTCTCCTTTCAGCCACTGAGGCATGATTCGTTTATTATTAGTGTTTGCACAGACAAAAATTTTATAGCTATAATAGCAGCATAGATTTAATGTGTGCTAAAGATCCTTATGACTCACAGCAAAAAAAAAAACTAAAATAAATAAAAACTCGAGAGAATGATCTCTTACAGGTGATTTTAATACACATAAACAGGACACCAATAACTAACAGCCCATGCAGGGAGCATTGGGCTTTTCTCAGAGATGGCTCAGGCTTTGCCATGGTTTATTTCTATATCATTCATATTTATAAGTAAAATTGGAGGACACATGAAATGAAAAATTTGAATTCATTCCTTAGTCAGTTTTATCACCATCTTTTCCAGCCATAATTGCAAGCCTATCTCTTTGGTCCTGAGTTTACTTCTCAGAAATCACAATGCATTTTTAGTAAGGTTTTTGATGAAGTAGCAGAAATATTGAAAACTGTAGAGCATTTACTGCCACAAAGCATTTTTTCCATCTCCTTGGGAGCCTAGTGAGCACATTAGGAAATGTCTGAATGAGAGTGCCGCTCATTGGTTCACACTTGATGAAGTAAAGGTCATGACATACAGAGCAAGTTCATCATTCATGACTATCACTGTGACACTTGGGCCTGAAATTCTCTCTACTTGGCCCAACCCTGAAAAACTCATCCACCAATGACTTGCATGATTATATACTAATATTAGTATTCATTTGGGACTGGCAAGAAACCAATAGAATCAGTCATATCTAGTAGACAATGTACTTTGTTACTGAAAAGATCTGGAAAGAAATGATGGGTGGGGGAGGTTCCTTTTAAACAAAATGAAGTTTAACAGGGCCCAAATGTTTTACATATTTTCACAGAAGTCCATGTAAATTAAAGATGAGTATATGATACTTCATGGGCATAAGTCAGTGAGGGAATCTTGGATGAGCTGAAAATTAGCATAGCCTATTGATCACAGGAACAGTATAATGTGGCTGCCAAACAATAGCAAAACTCAGGCCTGGGAAGATGGCTCAGAGATTATAGGTGGTTTGCAAAGCCTGATGGCCTGAGATCCATTCCCCAGTAACTATGTAAAGCTGCATGTGCAATGTGGCACATGTATCTGGAAATTGCTTGCAATGGCAGGAGAATCTGGTGCACCCATTCCCTCTCTTAGTTCTAAAACTTTATGAATACGTTTTTAAAAGGGGATTTTATAATGCTGCATTTTCTCTAACGATGGTGTAGCAGTTACCATCTCATTTCTGGGACAAGTCAGAAGCATCTTATGAGAGAAAGAATTCATTTAAGGCTTACAGTTTCAAGAGAAATTTTATCCTGGTGGGAATAGCATAGTAGAAGCAGGCATCCAGTCATCACATCTGTATAGCATCAGGGAAAATGAGGAAGAGGGAGATCTCTTTAAGTGGCAAGTAGGCTGGGCTATAACACCCACCTCACAAAGTCTCTTCCATCTGAGGATTAAGCATGAGGCTTAATCACAAATACATGAAGCTATGGGGGACATTTTACATTCAACGTATCACATGTGGTTGTCATTTATTTAAGTGAAGAATGGTTGTGGAGTGAATGAAAACAAGAGCAATATTCTAAAATTCTTACAATGGTTAAAGAGATGTATTTCATTGGTACAATTCTTGCTTCATAAGCACAAGGTATTGTTCCATCCCCAGCACAATAAGTGAATAATATATTAAATAAATAAATACAATTCTGACTCTTCTAGCTGAATATAGAACAACGAATATACTCTATCATTGCAAATGATTGTGAAATAAAATGTTCAGTCTAACTTTAGATCTGTGTCTAGGAATAAAGTTTGAACTCTAAATGGTGGCATTTATAATGGTTAATTCCCAAGTTGTTTAAACCAGCCAATAGAATCTGCAGTTGTAAAGCAAATAGCATGCTGAATTGAAAGATGATCTCAGTTGTCATATGAACAAAGCAGTCAATTATTTTTAAATAAAAATAAATGAAAGTTAATGAATCAAGTGCAATAGAATCCATATGTTGTTGTGTTGTTTTTCTGATATCACCATCCATCTGTATCACTATTGATTGATCTACCCTTGTTTTCCTTTGCAGAAGCTTCATACTCCTGGATTTCCCCTAGCCTTTTCTGGTAGTTATAATGTGATCATTTAAAACGTATAGCCTCTGAATACAGCTCCTACTGGGAGAGAACAGCAAACCAAGAAAGGAGCAATTGTGCAATGAAGGAACCTGGGCCTGGGGGAGTCAATCAACAGCCATTAAATTTGGCCAAATATTCCACTCAGTGAGGGGGAACCTTTGATTGGAAATGGGGATTTAGGGCAAGATGCACCGGATCCCATACTCTTGGGCACCCAAGAAAAGATGCACTAT
>PVHP010011670.1:0-44647 GCA_004024765.1 Zapus hudsonius
AAAAAAAAAAAAAAGAATCTTAATAGCCCAGCTCTCACTGGTTGTCCTGCTTGGAGTTTTAAGCAGCTTATGGAGTCACATGAGTCGAGGGTCTTAGAGGAACTGTCTTCTCATTCCACGCACGACTAGGATTCCGTTGTGTGGACGGTGACGTGCATCTCAGTGGTCATGCTGTAATTATGAAAAGATTCAAACACGTGGGAAGTATAAAAACAATATAATAAGCATGCCTGTCCATCCCTCACCTTGACCTAACAAATGTTAACATTTATCACATTTCAGATCTTTTCTGTCGAGAAGCCTCATAAAAGATGTCCTTCTGCGCTCCCCTGTCTTTCTCCTCCTTCAAAAGCCAGCAGCACCTTGGAGCTGTTTCTGTCATCACTGGCACATGGTCTTATACTTTTACCACAGTTATGAATTTTGCCTCTGTAGAATCCTACATAATGTGTCTTAATAGGTTTTCTATGACATGCTTGAAATTATCTGTATGAAGCATGTAACTCTGCCTGATTCGTTCTCAGTGACGTGTTATGTTCCAGACATGGCCTCAGTTAACTTTTGTGAATTCCTTCCTCAGGAAGGAAGGGTTATAAACAAAGCCTTTGATGAATAGCTTTGAACATATTTACTTGTGTGTACATGCAATTATTTTCCAAATATACATGTAAAACTAAAGTTACTTAGTCTTAGGGAATGTACATTTAACTTGATGGATATTTAACTTGGCACTTTGGGGCTTGGAGATGTCTAATGATAAAACTCTGAGACCTGCCCTTCTGGGTTTAAATCTTTATTTTTGGCCAGCTGGGTAATAGTGGGCAAAAACTTCAATCTGTGTGTTCATCTGTAAAATGGGGATAATCCTAGTACCTGCCTCATAGTGAATGTGGGGTTCAGTCCCTGGAAGCTGCTGCTCCCAGCCTTCCCTCCTCCAGGGAGGGTGGTTCTGAGGCTGGAATGGATTAGAAGTTCAGAAAGGCGCTCACAGAAAGGCAAGTGCTAAAGGAATGTTCGTTAACTTCACAAAAGTGAATCAGCAAAAGAAGAAATCCGAGTTAGGCACACTTATACATACTCCTGAAGGCTCTTTTTTTTAATTATTATTTTCATGTGGGGTGTGTGCGTGTGCACCCATGTGTGTTGTTTGGGTGGGCATTCCAGGGCCCCTTGCACTCCAAACACATGGATCACTTGTGTGTTGCTTTCCATGGGTCCTAGGGAATCAACCCTGGCCCAGCAGGCTTTGTAAGCAAGCACTGTTAACTGCTTCGCCATCTCCACAGTCCTTCTTACAAAATCAAATTCAAATACAAAGAAGAAATAATTCAACCAAGAGCAAGAAAGCAATGAGAACTCATGGGATACTTATAACTTTTGTCACATTAAATACAACAATTGGTTTACGTCACTATCATGCACTCATATATAAGATTTTTGTCAGAAACTTTCTCTTTTTATCCTAAGGCTATAAGATGCACTTTTCTCTCAGGAAGAAATCTGGAAGATCGTCTCTTTTGGGATGATTTTGACTTTGTGAGATTCGTCTTACAATGCTCTCAACACATCATTCTGCCTTCAGTTTGAAAACATCATGTCTGCATCGCTTTTCTTAGAAAGGGCAAAAGCAACTGTGCAGCGTGGGGGTTTGGGATGGATTGGGGAGAGGTGAGCCACCTGCACATGTCCCTGGCCTCCCAGGAGCCCGGAAACCTGCCTCTCCTGGCTTGTCATTTGCGTGTCCTCGTGATGTGATTGACAGTCTGGTTGTTTGTCCTCCTTCAAGGCCCAAGAAGTTCCTGAGAGTTTCCTAGAGTACGTGTGGCACCAGTTCTTTTAGACTTAAATAGAATCTTCTCAGGCATTAAAGGTGGATTACTTCGTATTACTTTTACTGCTTTTCAAGTGTTTTTGGAAACATTTAAGAGTCCTTCTAAAATCTGGATTTCCTGGAGGGTGTTTTCTTTTTGGAGAAATTTTAAGAATTCATTGTAGTCCTTCCAAAAGACTGAAGTTTACCAGCCAACAGGATCAGATTAAAACAAATTACTTTGTTTAAAAAAAAAATGAAAACAGGGTTTAAGGGGAGGAAGACCCATCGTATCTCTCAATTCCTTCCAATAAATCAGACCTACGTGTGTGTGTGTGTGTGTGTGTGTGTGTGTGTGTGTGTGTGTGTGTGTAACAAAAACGAGGGTGTGCTTTTTCCCCTTCATTCTCGGTTTCTTTTGATCATTGATCTGAGTGACCCCACGCTCAGGGTTTTTTTTCTTCATTTGACATGGACAGAGTTTTGAAGTAGAGCCCTCCTTTGGGAACCACGGGCAGTTCCACTTGACTAATCTGTGATCTAATGAGCAGTAATGCAGGCTTACAGTGGCCATTTTGTGTGCTTTGCTGGATGGAGGCTGCAGAGAAAGGCAGGCAGGCTGATGGAGAGGGCAGACTTGTTGGCCGGCAAGAGGGGTGCCTTCCTTCCCCACAGGTCAGCAGAGGCCAACAGCAGGGTTGTCATGAAATGGCAAAGTTGAAAATCCTGGTATTAGACAGCTTTCAGATCTCTGAAAGCTATTAATTCCAGAGTTGGTTTTCACTCACCTTTGAATTGCATCACGTTCCCCTGTCCTGCATACGTTTATGAAATAATTGTGTGACCATCGGTTCTTTTTCACTGCTGTCCATTTTAAGCATCCTGGTTCTGCTTGGTCTGGGTTCCAGCAAGTTTCCATGTGAAGAGAAGCCAAACCCAGAAGGGTGGTTGCATTATTTATATGCCCCGTGCTCCCCTTGTGGAAGGATTCATGGTTTCTGTTCGGAAAAGCTGGAAGACTGTGTTCATGAATTCATTCCCCATCACTGAAGGGAGTTCTGAGCTTATCCGTCTGACTGAGGGGTGTGTGTGTGTGTGTGTGTGTGTGTGTGTGTGTGTGTGTGTGTGCACTTGTCTTCTCTAGATCAGAATGTTTATTGATGAAGCCCTTTCCTCCACCACAGGCTAGTGTGTCTCACACATTACCATTGTGTGCTCCTTTCAGGGCAAGGAGAAAAGATGATCTGCCAAAATTAACCGCATTTATTTCTGTGGCTGGTCCAGATTCAATGTTACTAGAAATAGAAAAATGAACCTGACTCTTAAACCTTTTCTCTCTTCATATTCCAAAGGACTTTGGAGTTTAGCAGTTTAAAACAAGCAAACAACAAAACTCCTTCGTCCTTGTCGGTCCCACCACTGCTGTTGGTTCAGCACCATATTTGTGAGCCTGGCCTCTCCCTCTGGGATTGAGGTAGTGCAGGCTTGTCTTGACTCACTGGGCAAAGTCTGCACGTGTGTGTTTATGTGTAGGCACGTTTACATATTGATACACGTGACATCATAATCCCGGTGTCTGAGAGAAGTGAGGAAGCCACAACAAACGGCATGCTGCTGGCTTGTGTTCAGCTCTGTGTAAGTTACACTGTTTCTTTGTGCCAGTGGAGGCGCCTGTTCTTACTGCTCTGTGGCTGTGTTTAGAAGTTTAGTCACTAGGATAAAGACACATGAAATATACGTAAACCGTAAATAGTGACCAGAAGAGATGAAGACTTATCTCTGGAAAGTGTCCTGTTTGGAGATGTGCCTCCTGTCTATGACATTCAAAAGTGGCTTCCCAAAGATGAAAATCGCCTTGGTTTAAAAATTTAGAAGTCCTTTTGTGATTCTTTGAAAGTTTTCTGGTATATTCAGTAGTATCCATGCTGTCGATGAGAACTGTCCCTGAATTTACTGTGTATCAAACCCTGAGAAAGGTTCAGAGGGAAATGTGTTCCTTCCTCAAGTCACCTACATGGAACAGGTAATTATAATACCTGGTGATTAAAGCCATTAGAAATATGGAGTAATGCCATGGGGACACCAGAGAAGAGACTAGAATTACTATACACTAATGTGCATACAGCAGGAAGTACGGGTCACCCAGGTCCGCTATGTTCTAAACCCAAGTCTCTGCATTTCAAATCAGATACTTTTTTAAACTTTATAGCCTCCTGTCACTGAATTTTGGGAAGAAATAACCAAAATATTTTATTAATTTGATTTCTAAGATATAATTTAATATTCTCTTTTGACTTTGAAATCTTGAGTCGTCCCCCCCTTGGAAGTTCCTTGCTATTTGGACAGATCCCAGCTGCCAATTTGCAGATGGGCCCTTTTTACAAATGAGCTCAATTGAAATGAGTGTGATATATTGAAGAAACTAAGCCAAGTGAGTTTTTATATACTCGTGAAACAAAGTGGCCATTGTGTTCCAGTCCTGGGGAGTTGGGGGTAGGAGCCTGCTGATTTGGGCTTAACTCACTGTCCTGTCCGTCTTTGTTTTTAGAAATAACACAAGACTCTGTTGGAGAGCTAAAGCCTTTGCTGTAGACACCCACCTTCCTCCCTGAGTGCTCTGAGCTATGACCATCTCTAGCAGCTCTCAGACCCCATTCACGCTGTTTATGTATTCATCCATTTAACAAGTGAGAGATGGGAAAGTGTCAGAAAGTCTTTGGGGGCAGAAGCAACAACTTAGGAAAAGCACGGGGACATAAAACTGTGCGCTACACTCCGATCTTCTGCATAAAACCATCACTTTTCTAAACATAAACTCTCCAGTGCATACATGGGAAACAACCTTCATGAAGTTAAAAAAAAGAAACAACTTTGAATTATGTAATAGTTCCTTTACTGGATGGACACCTCTTATTAAGTAGTCTAGTCTACCATCCCGGCAACTTGATGAAAGAAAGATGCTTTGGGATTGAAGATCAATTCTTCTCACCTCCAAGCAGCCATGACTCTATCCTGTAAGACACTTCGGGCTTACTGAAGGTCAGAGGCTTTAGGAAATACCTCTCAGCTCTCCTGGAGTCTTGACTTCTCTGAGCCATCGAGCTGTTCTGCATCTCTCTTCTGGAGATAGCGGATGCTCTCGTTTGAAAGCTGCTGCCAAGACTCATCATGCTTTGCTTATTGATGTTCTCCTGGGTGCCTTGGTAAACCGGAGAGGTGCTCCGTCAACACCTGCCAGATAAATTCATCCAGTGCCTGTGATGGATGTCACATGACTAGCAGCCCCGACCATGTTTCTGTCACCGTATTCTGAGTGGGTAGGTTTCAGAACTGTTTGTTTCATTGAGAGGTGACAGAGATGGACAATGAGTCATTGAAATAATGCCCATGAAGTAATGCCTCATTTCTAAAGATCCCTTCAGTTCTCTTTGGGTATCTAAGAGAAATGCTAAGATTAAAGTCTCTATCTGAACTGAATACTGTGGGTTCTTGTTACTGGTATTTTTACCTTATATTCTCTGCATCATTATTTTCTTGATGTACTTTTACTTTAGTTGAGAATGTTATTTTTTTCTAGAATTTAAAATCTTTCGTGTTGCCATTTAAATCACAGTCCATTAATTTCTGACAATCTTGAATTTAATAGAACAGTTAGGGTTTTTTTATGCCTTTTAAAATGGAAATATCCTTGAAGACAACCCAAATAAAAGGCCTATAAGAACTTAACACGCTTTGGATTCAGAAGTGATAAATTTGATGAATATCAAGGTGAACAGGTGGTAAATATAAAAAATGCATCAACTCGCCTGGTGTGGTATGTGTGCTTCCTCATGAGAACCACTGGCTCCAGGGTGATCTTCTGAAGTCCTCTTCATTATTTCACAGTTCAGCCTAAACCCTACAGAGAAACCTTCCCTCTGAGACTATGCTGAGAACCACCTGCACTTCAGAATGTGGCCATGAAGAGTCTCGGAGGGTGTGTGTGTGTGCTCGCGCACATATACCATACACATTCCCACACATCCACCTGTATAAATTACATTTAAAATCTCTCTTTTACATTCAGACCCTTTATATAGATATGATAGATAAAGATAGATAGATAGATAGATAGATAGATAGATAGATAGATAGATAGATAGATAGATAGATCTAGAATGTATCCTGAGACCTGTAGGATTCAGAATTCCCCAACAATGGCATAATTACTAAACAGATACTTAGGAAGCAACAACAATAAGCTCAGGTCATTTTTGCACATCTTCTAGAGATTGCTTTTATATCCAAGAAGAAATCAGCTGATTTGCATCAGTGTTTGCAAGGGCAGGAGAAGTGTGGGAAAGCCCAGGTGGACTGGAGACCTTCACACATCCTGTCTGCCTTCGTGTCATAGACTGAGGTCCTCCCCTGGAACCTCAGCTCTGTCTCTTAGGGAATATCACAACCAAGTAAAGATTCTGAGCACTTGCCAAGGTGTGTGCCTTGAGATCCACATCTCGTCCTTGCCCTTGGGCCAGGTGCAGCCCAGGTCTCCTCAGTTCATGTCAGGCCATGTTTGGGGTACCAGGGCTGAACTCTGATCCCCATCAGGCTCTGGAAAACACTCTAACCCAGGGATGTCACTCCATGCTGGAACGTTTCATGTTTGAGCTCTGAAGAGTTCACTCCCCAGACCAGACTTCTGTGAGCACTGTACATTCAATAGTAAACACTATCCTCAGTATTTACCAAGAATTCTATCATGTGTCCTTTTCAGCAGTGAAGAGCTTCGTCTTTAGCCTCAAAGGATGGCCAGAGTTTGCCCATCACGCACCCTATATGAATACTTCCTTTATATGTCCACAAGTAAACATGTCTGGCATATATATGTATCTATTATGGGATGAAACTAGGACCCAAAGGCATATGAATGTTGTCTTCTGAGCAGAGACTTCTAGAATCAGGACATGTTGTGTTGTTGGAAAAAGTGATGTAAGTTAAAGTGATATAATTTAGAACTTAATTTCTATTTAAAACACATGTCAGTTTGAAAGTTCATGTCAACGTAAGATTTGACAGAATAAAGATTGGCCTGAAGATTTCTCTCTGGAACCCAGCCTAGGCCTGGTGGTTCTGTTACCTGAGTTACAGCGGGTAGGCGATGTGAAGTGACTGCATAGAAGCCCTTCATGGAAGGAAGGATGCAGGGACCTGAGGTCGATGGTCAGCTCCAGAGGCTGCTTATCTCTGCAATGTCTCTTCCTCCCTGGACATGGTCTTCCCAGGTTTACGTGTGAGACACAGAAGGAATGCATTCTCTCTCTCTCTCTCTCTCTCTCTCTCTCTCTCTCTCTCTCTCTCTCTCTCTCTCTCTTTTATAGGTATGGTAGGTGAGAATTGAACCCCAGGTCTTGTGAATTCTAGGCAAGCAGTCACCCACTGAGTCTTTTGCTTTGGCTTTTAGTGTTTTTTAAAAAAAAGTAAGTAGTGAATTTCATGATTCATTGTGTTTAATTGTGTTTGTCTGAGGACGATAGGTATGTTTTATCTATATATTTATTCCTTTATTTAGTATTTTCTTCAACATCTTCTTCCAGAGTCCTATTAAGTAATATTTCCTCTTTTGACCAAGCCTTTTAGCATGGAAGGTATTGATAAGATTCTGGGGAGGTTTTGGACCTCTAATGTATAAATGTATATTAAAGCCATCCCAAGGTGACTACTCTGTTACATATGCTTTACACCAAAAGTATTTGGCTCACCATAGATACATTCTCTATCACCTTAGGGTTATTTTAAAAACAACAGGATTCAATAGCTGTCCACTAGGCATATGTAAGCCTAGAGGCTGGGGAGGGAGAGGAATGTGTGAAGATGTCTGACTAGCGATGGCTCGTTTTCCAGAATCCCTGCCAAGGGCTGGCAGGCCCAGAAAGGCAGGGTTGGCACCATTCCCTGCCACCCTCCATGGCCTCCCCATCAGACGCCTGTTCTAAGCATGACCTAGAATCCCTAGCTTCGGCCAGAAGTGTCTGTTGCTTTTTTTTTTTTTTCCGGTCTGTTTCCTCATCTCTTCATCTCAAGTCATGCTCAGCCATTAAGTTAAAGAAATGCACCCAAGACCTATGCCAAAATGTGTCTGTCTTCCTCCTCCACGGCCTGAGCCCAGCTGTCAGTGGACACGTGGACGCGCCACCTGGAGAACAGTAGGCTTCCCATGCCAGATGGAGTCCTGGTGGTCCCGGGGAAGACCCGCAGCTGGGTAGCTGGAGCACGGACTCTGCAGGCAGTCTCTGGATGAGTTTTCCTCGTCCTGATGGTGTTCAGAGCAAGGCTGGCAAGACCATAGGTTCCACGCTGATGTCTCCCGACCCCGTCCAGCCCCGCTGCACCCCGCCGCTGGAAGTTTCTCTGAGCGCAGACATGTGCAACCACGGAATTTGGTGACCCTCAAATCACAGGCTATGAAAACGCCTATGTTAGCATTCGTCAGGAGGCTGCTTGGCTGGTCTCCGGAGTGTTGACACTTTAACTGCCTTTTTCTCCTCCTAATAGCGCAGACTGGACTTCAATCTAGGATGGGTGGATGGTCCCATGTAAGATTAGTACCTTTCACGTTTCCAAAGTGTTGGAGGAAAAAATATATAGTTTCTCTTGTGGTCTGATATGTATTCTTGTTTTATTGCATATAATTGAAGAAATGTGAAAGGGATTCTTCCGATTTCCAACCTAGTACTTAAAAATTTTAAAGGAAATTTAATCTAGTGAAACCCTTGTTTTTCAAATCAGAACACAGTAGTGTTTCCAGCACTGCCTTTCAGCTCTAAAACATCTGCACCAGGACAAATGCCTCGTGAGTTTGAGGGAAGGGAGTGTCACCTCAGCTGTCTGTCCTCTCGCAGCCTCGGGAGCTGGTCCTGTGTCTGGGTCTGTGCACAGCTGTATACTTTCAGTCCGGAGAAGGCCCTGAGGCAGACATCCTTGATTCTCTCAGCCTTTATCATTCTCTCCTTCCCTTTCCTTTCTTTCCTCAGAAGTTTACATACAAAACTATTGGCAGGGCTGGAGAGATCGCCCGGGGGTTAAAGGCACTTGCTTGCAAAAGCCTCATGGCCTGGGTTTGATTCCCCAGCGTCCACATAAAGCCAGATGCACAAAGTGGCACACGTGTCTGGAATTCATTTGCTGTGGCAGGAGGCCCAGGCATGCCCATTTTCTCATCTCTCATTCTCTCCTCTCAAATTAATTAATTATTGAATATATCTTTATAGGTTAAAGAAGAATACTAGAGCAAATATCAGTGCTCCAGCACCCAGTTAAGGAGCACCAGCAGCATATGATTTCAGTGGGTATTAAGTCCATTAGCAAATGAAAGTTAGCTTTCACCTCTCCATGTCTTCCGGCTGCATTAGCTCGTGTCTTCACAATAGCGTAGGTAGGTTTGGTGACAGCAAGGATCCTTCCTCCTTGTAGCTGCAAAAGGAGCACTTTACACATTTTTTTCAGTTAGGGTGCTTAGCTCGCTGCAGTATATTTAGCTAATTATTTAGGTTGCTGCTTTAATCTGGTGATTTAAAAAAAAACTTATAAAATACTTCCTTTTCTGTTGTGAAATGTTTTATTATGTGTGAGTGGAGATTTATGGATTTTTTTCTATAATTATCCAGAGAATTATATGATTTCCCCCTACTACTAATAATTATTAGAGTGATAAATTTATTCCCTAATATTTAATCACTCTTACCTACTGTGAGATGTGATGACTACAGATAAACTGTCAGAAGTTCTCTACCTCAATTAACTTACAGACTAATTAGAGGGACAAAACACAATTGAGGAAAAGTTAATAGGTGCCACGAGGGTAGATGGTAATTATTTGCTTCGTTACTGGGGCTTTGAGTTCAGTCGCAGGCTGCGGTGGGCTGCGCCAGCTTCCTGGAGAAAACACTGAAGGATTAATGCACTTTACCAGATTGCTACATTGTGAGATTCTAACACCGAATCGCAAGTCATCTCATATGGGGCCATGATCAGAGTGCAAGCTGTTTTCAGTGGTGTATTATATTTTCCTCATCCAATGCTCTTTAGGAGTGCATCTTCCCAGGAAATGTCCACCAGTCCCACCCTGCGTTTGTTGCTGAAATGTTATCTTCCAAAATATTTAGTGGGTTTCTCCCCTCCCCCACCCCCCATTTTGATTCTTAGGGTTGAATGAAAAGAAGGCTGTTTAAGAAAAGCTGCGTTCAGGAAGATTCTTAGGCCACCTGCACTATGAAAACACTCAGTAGGCTCCCATGTAAGTGACATTCCAGCCCCTGGGAAGCCATTTGTCCACTGGGGACCTTGAACTTCACAGGACTGTGCTGTGCACTGTGGGCTTGAGCACGAGCTGGGATCAGGAGAAGCTCTCTTGAAAGTGCTTGCCTTGCATGAAGACCTTTTTGCCTGTGCACGTGCCCAGTGCCTGTATTCTTAGCACGGGGAGGTGGAGACAGGAGGAGCCTCGAGACTCACTGACCACCCAGTCAGCCTAACTGCTGAGCTCCTGGCCAATGAGAGACCCCGTGTCAAGGGGGTATTCCTGAGCTTGGGAAGTCTAGCTGAGAACGACACCTGAGGTTCACTTATCTGAGCATGTGCGTGCATGTGTACCTGCACACACCTTCACACACACACACACAAATCCTTCACTCAGCTGTGATATCAGGAGTGGATTATGGTGGCTTTGGCAGCATTACTTAATCCTGCACATGTTGAAGAAAAAGTCATTTTCAGGCTAGGAAATGGGGTAAGATTGGAAGAAACCGCTTTTTCACTGGGTAGTAGTGATTCCATTCCTAGGTGTGTAAGTCTCCTGCCTTTTTCAGTTTGGTCCTGTGAGTGCTTCCTCCACAGACTTTTGCTCCAGGTTCAGTTTTAACCCTTCCGGGAATCTTAATTCCAGCAAAGGGGAACTCCTGCCTATGGAGGAACTCGGGTTGTTTATGGAAAAAATAGATCTAGGAAACCCCTTTAGGCATCAAAAGATGAGGAGAAGCCAGATCCTTCTCTGACTTCTAGCAAAGTGAAGCCTGTAAGTGAAGGTTCCAGTACATTCCAGGGACCATCCCAAACGCCTCAGCCCCCTCTGAAGATCTGAGCTGAGTGGGGTCATTGGGTGTGGCAGGTGAGAACTTCTCCTGTGGGAGATTCTGACCATTCATTGATGAGAGTGCAGGAAGGCAGCCCTGGAAGAGAATGTTGGGAAGAAAGAATCAAAGGAAAGCCAAGTAGGCGTTGAGTAAACCTGAGCTCTTTTGGGTTCCCATTCTTGTCAACTTTCAGGCCTTGGAAGGTGATCGAGGGGACCCAGGGGGATGGCGTTAGATTCTCACAGGACCATCTGAGTGTGAGCCGACTGTAAGAAAGTGGAGATAGAGTTAAAACAACAGATGAGTAAGCAAGGTCTAAAAATGAGCAGAGTTTCTATTACCAGAAATGATAAGCATAATTCTCTTTCACCATGAAGGTCCAGAACTCCATTTCTGGAGCTGTTCTCCAAAGGGCTCTTGTGTGTCAATTAGCTTACTTCTTCATATGGTTGTTAAGCACTCAGAAAGACAGTTTCACCAATTTTGAGGAAGAGTGGGTACAGAGCAGATCTATTTCTTGAGGGGAAAAAAATCTAGTTAGTATTACACAAAAGCTCAAAGTCATTCTAACACGTAGGTCTACGTTGTAAGCCATATCTAAAATATAGAAAGCAAAGCATGTCTTATTTTTTTAAGATAACAGTTGTAAGTACACACAGAACATGTTAACAGTCCTAAAAAATTTTTAGTATGAAATTTAAAAAAAAAACTGAAATTGTTTTGTTAAAAAGCAATTCAACAGGAAAAGAGTTCTGACATTTCTGGTTTAAGACATTGTAAGAAGTGTCCCCAAGTTCATTGGGTGGCTTTGAGAATTAAGAGCATTTCTGTTGTCCTCGGATTCCTGATCCTGTTACCTCCACCTCTCAAGTGCCAGGATTAACAGTGAGAGTCACTACATCCAGCAGAATTCAGTCACTGCGATTGGGAGGCTTGGTGAGCGGGTAGGAGACAAAAAGCACCGGATATGGTGGCCCTCAGGCTTTTTCTCTTAAAACAGGTCTAGCTAGAGGATAGTTTCTCTTCGGATCCTCTAAATCTTTCTCCTTTTACTAACACCTGAGCTATGGCTTCTCCCTTTATGGCCTGGGTGAAAGTGGTCAGTGCCAACAGAAGCAAGTCACATGCTTGTATTTTAACAGACTGGAATATTTTTTAAATATTTATTTGAGAGAGAGAGAGAGAGAGAGAGAGAGAGAGAGAGAGAGAGAGAGGCAGACAGAGAGAGAATATGGGCACACCAGGGCCTCCAAAGCCACTGCAAATGAACTCCAGACACATGCGCCCTCTTGTGCATCTGGCTGTATATGGGCACTGGGGAATCGAACTCTGTTCCTTCTACATTGCAGGCAAATGCCTTAATCGCTAAGCCATCTCTTCAGCCCAGCAGACTGGAATATTTACAGTAAATACAGTTGTGGCCTGGTGCCTCCTTGCAGAGGTGTAACATCCTGAGAACGAGATTTCATGGGCTTCGGCCCCACCTGCCTCTTAGTTGTTGCTGATCGGGAGGTCTTGACACTACTGATTGCTGCCATAGCTTGATTTGGAACCTAGGAATCTCAGCAGCACGTCTCTAAGTCACGTGACTCTGAGTTCTGACTTTGTATTACAAGGCAATGACAGCAGCCTATTAATCCAAACTTCATCAAAGTTTTAAAAGAAATCATAAAATCTGTGCAAATTATTTGTCTGTAGAAAAAATGGTAAACTCAACATGGTGGTGCATGCCTATAAACCCAGAACTTGGAAGGCAGAGGCAGGAGGATTGCTAAGAGTTCAAAGCCAGCCTGGCCCACATAGCAGGTTTCAGTCCAGCCAAGGCTACATAATGAGACCCTGTCTCAAAAAGCCAAAAGCAAAACAACAACAAAGCCAAATGTGGTAACTGTGCATATATAATAAAATGAATGTTAACTGTGCATATATAATAAAACAAATGTGTTAACTTTGCATATATAATCAACCAAATGTGTTAACTTTACACATGTGCATTCTCCTTCCCTCTTTTATGGCTTCATGGTTTGTTCTGATTTAATATTTTGAATTGAAAAGTCAGCTGCTTATAGGAACTTGATTTCTGCCCTTGTATAAAGTAAGCCCAAAGCCCATAATAATGAAGGCCAAGTTCATTGTACTCATTATTAGGCTAATTGCCTTACTTTTATTTATTCCACTCCGATTTCCTTCCTTCTTAGCTTACTGGGTCAATTTGTGTTTTACGACTAACTAGTATGCATATTTCATAGAGTTATATAATTGACTAATCAGAAGGCTAACATTCTCTTTGTCAACCCCTCCCTCAAGTAAACACACACAGTACTGTCTGGAGGTCATAAAATACAGGTCAATTGTCACTCTTCAAAAAGTTTCTCCAGCTGAAAGCTTAATAAAATTTACATTTTATAAGCCTCCATTGAAGCTGCTCCAAAGTCCATGGACATTATTTCTGTATTAATAGCTTTTTCATTGTCTATATGTCTTAAAGACTCCAGATCTTGCAACACCTCCCCAAAGTTCCTATGATCAGAGTAAGGAGAGTTGCATTTATAAGAAAGTCAGAAGTCATGACTAATCAGAGGGGCATTTTAACAATGCCTATGACTTCCAAAATGATAACCTACCTGATGAGTGTTTATTAGACCAGACCCAGAGAACTGAAATGTACGCATTTCAGGTTGGGGTGCAGTTCCGAAGCCTGGGGACACTAAAGGGTGAGTGTGGTGGTTTGGATCAGGTGTCCCCCATAGACTCATGTCTCAAGATCCTTCAGCCCTTGTCTTCTCTTCAAAGCTGTGGCTTCCCCACTGGCATAACCATTCTTCTGCTGAAAACGTGCTAAAGGCAAGAGAGGCAAGTGGACATTCCAAACGCCAAAAACATTGTTATTTGTGTTTAAGGTTACAAGTTAGGAAGTTTTGGCCCACTCAGTTCTGAGGAAGACTACCTATGAATGACTAGGGTTTTAAAACTCACAGTTGTCAAGTGTTTTAAACCAGAGCTAATCAAGGCATTTGTGGAAAAGCACCCGTTTTCCCCCTTAAAGTAGTGGTTGTTGCATATCCACTGCCGACTGGTATTTTGATCTATATGTTCAGTGAGGTGAATCTGCTGGTCACATATTTGAGCTAAATTTCTTAAGAGCTTACTCTTTACTTCTGTACGGATTGCATCTTGTCCTCAGATCAGAGCACAGTTTAATGAGCATTTGTTAAAGTAATAGATATGGTCAACAGAAGCCTGGGTCAGGCCATGATTGTCCAGTGGTGTGTTTTGATCCAATAGTACGAATTAGTGAAGAGAGCTTATACTTTGGCTGGTTTTGTTCCATTATTCATTGTCGTTTCTCTTCACCTAACCTAAGTTCAGCGGTTTTCAACGTGTAGCATGGAAGATATGTTTATTCTATAATGTCAGTGAATTGGTTTCTCAGATTTTGTGGGTTTTTTATTAAAATCTTTATACATATATTCTCTTAGACATTAGCCAAAGCAATAATATCTGAACCATAAAACAGCCTCACTGAGGATTCATAAATATGACCTCTCCCATCCAATCATTTTCATATCGTGTTTATCCCTTAGCAGCTTCCAAGATGATGTTTTCAACTCCCATTACACCCTAAGAATTTGCTTGGATGAGTGAAATCAGTTGCAGTTCTTTTTGCCAGAACATGGTGCCACACCCTTGGCAGGTAGGCAATATTGTCTTCATATGTTTGCACCAGCACTCTGTCCTCCTGAGAGGCCCCGACCCGACCTCCCCCATTCCTGTGCACAAAGGCCATGGAGGGGATGGAACTCTGCAGTGCACAGTTGCAGTCTCTCCCTCGGAGAGGGATGTGGAGCGGCCTGCCGACACAGAAGGGCGGGCAGAGGAATTGCTTTTCCTGATGCACATTTCGCCTCAAGACAGCAGATAACTTCAGAGAGGCCACTTGAAGTTACAGCCTCTGGATCTTTTCCAAAGGAAGTCAGCACCACTGCGGTGGCCCCTCAACTCTCCTATTCCTCCTGCCCTCTGGGAGTCCAGCTCCCTAAGCTCAGATGAGCCCAGGAATAGTCCTGCCCCACCCACTCCAGCAGCCATCTGCTCCCATCCCGAAGTGTCCAGTGTCCTAAGGGGCCTCGTCGGCCTCTTGTGGGCTTGGTCACACAGCCTGGGACTGTCAGGTGATGGTACACGTGTATTCCCATGCTCTGCAGTCCACCTGGCCCACATCCAGGGGTCCTCTTGGAGGACTTTCTGATTTCTTCTGAGAAGACTAGGTCACCCAAGCCCTTTGGTTCGGTTCCCACTGAATCCTGCTTATGGGATAAACACTGGTAATGGGGGTTTCCTGCTCCACAGAGGTAACCTGGTCATCTGACTAGCTGTAGCACACAGGTGATAATGACGGAGGGGCACCCAGAGTGATAAACCTTTTTTGAAGTAGTTTTGTTCCTTGAAACAGATAAAGTAAAACTCCCCTCTTGGATAGTACACAGATCCACTAGGCTGCGTGCAGAGATTGTAGTTCTGCATGATTATAATTGTCGTGCTATGATTATTATCAATGATTTACTTTTAGGGAATTTAGGAACTGAATGTTTGACAGCTCAGAAAACCATTTATTGGACTGGAGAGATGGCTCAGTGGTTAAGGCACTTGCCTCCAGTGTCTAAGGCCCTGGGTTCAATTCCCCAGTACCCACATAAGCCAGACGCACAAGGTGGTGGCCCTGGTGCTCTCTCTCTCTCTCTCTGTCTCTCTCTCTCTCTCTCTCTCTCTCTCTCTGTATCTCTCTGCTTGAAAATGAGTAAATAAAATATTTTTTAAAAGAATCAATTTAAAAAAAGAAAACCATTTATTATTAATGAATCATTAATGAGCAGGTGTCACACTCCCAATCTAGTGACTGTATTGGTGGAAGAATCTTCATCTTGCCCTCAGATTCTGGTTTGAATAGCACTGCTCCAAACTCTACCAGGAGGTAAGAATGGAGTCAGCAGCTGTACAGTAAAGCAATGGATGCAGTAAGCAGAATTAGAGACCAGTTCCACAAGGAGACCATTGGCATTTGTCCCTTCTGCTTCAATTGAGATTTTCTTTTTTCTCTTAGAAAAACTGACCTGGAGCAAAAAAATATGTCTCACGTTTAAATACATTCAGATTCATTTCATTGTCAGCGTCCAGCCAGAGCACATTAAATTCTTGCACAACCACCTCTGAAACAAGTCAGACCAATGAGCACTGAATACCCATAGCTTGGGATGTTGAAAAAAATCAAAGTGTGCCATTGAACTGATTCCAATTGCATTAGGAGCTCTCTCGGCTCCATGAGCTTCAATTGTTCAAAGAGCCGCAGTGGTACTGTGCATTCACCACCCCAGCACCCAGCAGAACTCACGGGCTCTTTCTCTTTCCTTCCTTTTTCTTTTTTAATTGGAGGCCATTGCTCATGAAATACAATTCTTTGATTTGTTCTCTTGACAGTAGAGAGACAGCCTGGTTATTTCTTGCTTGATAAATTAAGCCCCATTGTCAAACAGAACTACTGAGAAAAGAAATGCATTGTGTGAAATCCTAACTTTTAGACACGCCACATTTGCTTACATAACTCCTTTATATGTCCCTCATATATTTTCCCTCTGACATATGAAAGTATGTGGGCTTGCAAACCAGCCTTACACCTCTCCTGTGTTTTCAACAGGGTTAGCCACTCAGTCAGAATAAGGGATTGCAAACGTGTTCGAATCTAGCTCTTTGACTGTACCTCGTTCTGCAATAGTCCCTGTTTCCTTAAGAGAAACTTTAATGAGAAATGGACTGATTTTGCATACAGTAAAAAGATAGTATTCGACCATGATTTTCCCCCTTTACATGTTGGGCTTGAGGGAAGAGCCAGGCAGTAGGCGAAGTGTTCTGTCCTCCCAGCAATAAAGGCAAGAGAGCAGTTTTCATTCAGAGACAGAAGCAAGCCACGGGCGAGGAGGGCTTCTCCTGTCAACTCACAGTAGCAGAGGAGGCCATGTTCTGTGTTTCTGAGGAAGACACAATATTCAGTTCAGCAATTGTAGTCAGAAAAGATGCTCTTTTACAAACAATATTTTTATTTATCCATTTTCAAGCGGAGAGGCACACCTTGGCCTCCTGCTGCCTAAATCTCCCTGTGCAGGAGCCGCCTTGTGCACCTGACTTGTATGAGTCCTGGGAAATGGACATCAGGCTCTGCAAGCAAGCATCTTTAACCACTGAACGATCTCCCCAGCCCCACTTTTGAAAAATATAATAACAAACTTTATTTAGGGTATTTCTCCCCATTTCTTCTGTGATGCACAAGGTTCAGTCACTGGTTTGCTTTCGGGGACAGGCTGAGTAAAAGTACTCATCGCTCAGTACCGGAACTGTGCGTCCTGGTGGACAGTTGCCACCACGAGCAGTCGTGGTGAGTCTTCCATCTCCAGACTGAGAGCTCGTCAATGAAATGACTGCTTGGTGGTCTGTCCCTCTGCCCTCCACAGGCTCCCTGGCCGGCCAGAGCAGACACGATCCCTGCGTGTTGATGATCATGTGAGCCACTTCACTGTGACACTAGACAGCACCGTGCCCAGGGATCCCGTGTGCTTGGAGGGCTCATGTGATAGGAACTGTGCCCTCGAGAAGGAGGAGAGGGGGAGCCACAATGAGCAGCACTCTGCCCATGTCTCGAGTCTCCATTTTTATTTAGTATCTGCAGAGAGCTGTTCTCCCGCCATGCTGTGCTGGGTCCTAGGGGTTCGACAGCATTTGGCCCAATGTGTTACAAGGGATGCACTTCTAGATTTTTCATGAATTGTGAACTATTTCACGTCTGAATACTCATTAGAAATAGATATTCACATACTTAGTTTCAACATCTTTCCATGTTTATTTCATATGAAATTAAGAAAATAAACTCTCTTTGCCTGTGTGTGTGTGTGTGTGTGTGTGTGTGTGTGTGTGTGTGTGTGTGTGTAGTATTACAGTGTGGTGTGTCATGTATATTATGTGTGTTGTGTGAATATGCCATAGAAATGTGTGTGGTGTATCATTCACTCTGCTGGCAAATATATAAATAAAATGTTTTTTTTTTTTAATTAAAGACATTTGTAGGTAGTTTGAATACTATGCCATTTGTAAGTGAGAACCCCGTGTGCCAAGCAGGGCCATTTCCTCCTTTCAACTCTCCACCTTGCTTTTGTGCACCACTGAATTTTGCTTTAATTTTCAAGAACAGCTCTGGCTTAGAGTACTCAAGCCATCTGAACGGTTGAATCCCTAACCTTTCCCGAATGAAAGTGGGGGCACCCTCCCTCAACAGGGCCTCACGCATAGAATGTTCCCCCAGATTCTATTTTAGAGCATCGGGTTAGGACACGTCTTTAATTTCATGTTTCTTTTGAATTGTGTTCTGAAACTTGTTTGCATTTCAGCCTTGCCGTTGCCCAGCTTTCTACATATATCACCTCATTTATTCCCCAAAAACATTTGGAGAAAGAGAAGCTTCTCCCTTTACCCTCATCAGCGTTTCTTTGTGCTCCTGGATTTAAAAATAAAAGGGTTATTTAGTGAGCGTCAAAAAGTGTTGATGTTATGTATGTTTGCAAGAGAAAATAATAATTCTGAGGCACTGGAATTGTGCATTAGCACTTAATATTGGGGCCCACTTGTGTGCTGCTTGGTTCTGTTAGGATTCTTGGTTTCATCTAATTTCCTTTCAGTTCTTTCTTCTGTAGTTATTGGGTTGGGTGGTTTTGGCTCTTGCCTACAATAGATGCTTTGAGTAATGAACTTCAATGCATAATTTTCCAGTGAAATCACAGCAAAGTGATGAGATGACAAAAAGCTAACTTATTTCCAGGAACTCAAGAGAATGTTATAATGCAAACTCTAGTCCATACAGTGTTCCTATATCACGGCTGTGTTCTGATCATTTTATGTTTACATAAATTATAATTTAAAATTATGAATTTCAAAATTATATTTTAAGAGTGCCCTTTGCTGGTCATTTGTAAACATTTACTTTTATAAAACAATAAACGAAACCCGGTATTTTAATGAAATAATGAATTCTTTTAAATTAAATTAAATGCTAATAATTTATTTAAAAGTCACCTCCCCAGTTTTCACTTTAGTTAAGAGCTACTTTACTACTAACAAAAACCAAAGTAGCACAAGTCATAATTACAAAGTTATGTTAAGCTGGTCTTCATGCTCTCAGCATTTGCTGAGATAGTAAGCTTTTTTATTTATCACTTAATATATTCGTAAGTAGAAACTCTGTCTTGTGTTGGTCCTACCGTTCCCCTCCTCAGTGGGTTTGCCAGAATGCTCCATGGTATGGAGGGCTATGAGGTGTGTAAGCAGTTAGCTGACTCACTGGCAGGAGATGAACTACCCCCATCACCTAATATTTTACGTTTGTTAAAGTATTTTTGGCATTTGGAAGTGATACTCATTTTATTGTTTTGTTTAGGAAATGTACAGTCTTTAGTGAGAAATAGTCTTTGTGACTATTTTTGTTAGTAATTGTCTAGATTCTACCTTCTTTCCTCCTTGGGATGGGCAGTGCTCAGTGGCCAGTGCTCAGCAGGCCCCTGAATTTATAGAATGAGCACTGCTTTGTGGAGTACTGGTATACCTCCTTAGTTACATCTCAGTAGACATGAAATAGACTCATTCCTGAAGGAGAGGTTACTTAACTCCATGGTGTGTACCAGTCATATTGAAGATTTATGAATGAGTGTTCTCACTGTTTCTTCATTCATGTGATGTTTGCAGTGAATGGTATACAATGTCATTACTGTTGCTGCCTGACTTGTCATACATCCTAAATCCCGTTGCTTCTCAAACCAGCATGTGCAGTTTGCACAATAGCTGTTCTCAGAATGTTTTTTAAGACAGTCTCATATAGCCCATACTGGCCCCTAACTTGCTGTGTAGCTGAGGCTGACTTTGAACTTCATGTTCCTGCCTCCACCTCCAAGTACGGGGAATACATGTCTATGATTCCATGTATGTGTTTCTGGGGATCAAACCCGTGGCTTCCTATGTTCTTGGCAAGCGCTTTCCCAACTGAGCTGCGTCCTCAGCTCTCCCCTGAGATTTCTGAGTTGATCATGACATACTGATGCTTAGAAGCCAATGAGTTTCGGTAATGACTTAAAATAGATTAAAAAAATAGCAGTTTTGGCATTAGGAATAGCTCACTGTTTCCTTTATGTCCATTGCCCTTAAGAGGGTATTGGAAATAATGAACAAATAAAATTAAATTTAAAAAGCGCTTATGAGGGCAGTTCCTTTAAATACTGGAAATGCTATTGTTTGAAAGGAATAATTAGTTTAGAATTTATTTAGATTCACTGTAATCAAATTAGGATAATTCAAGAGACACATTGTCAGCATGTATTTTTCCCATAATACTTCATTAATTGTGCCTTTTGAAAGGAGCGGTTTCTCAGATTCCATAACCTACCAAAATGTTCACAAATACATTGTTAAATATTCTTTGAAATATAGTTTAAAATCTGAGGTCAGGCTGGAGAGATGGCTCAGAGGTTAGGGAGCTTGCCTGTAGAGCTAAAGGACCTGGGTTCAATTCCCTAGTACCCACATAAAGCCAGACACAAAAGTGGCACATGCCTCTGGAGTTTGCAATGGTTGGAGGCCCTGGTACACCTATTCTCTCTCTCTCTCTCTCTCTCTCTCTCTCTCTCTCTCTCTCTCTCTCTCAAATAAATAAACCTTAAAGACCTTAAAAAAAAACTGTAGCTTTGTGATTCAAGGAAATAGCAGGGATGAGCCATAGAAGACATCCCATGTTAAACAGAAAAATCAGGTCACCGAAGCAAGATTCATCAGCCTTTCGAGGCTTACAGTTGAAAAGCAAATTTTGGAAAAGAGTGAAGTGATCTACCCATTGGCAAGGACTCCTGTTATATCCATATTTCTTTTCTCCAGACTCCAGACTTTGGGCATGTTAAGCTATATGAACCCCACAGCTTTAGCATAAATGCTTAATTGCTTTTTTCCCCTTTGGAACAGTGGGCATCAATTTTCTCTACATGTCTCACACAGGACACAGAAGTCCTCCAGACCCTTCAGTACTGGATGTTTGGATGGTGGGTTGTTTTGATTTGAACTGTTCACATTTAGCGCTTAGTTTCTGAACTCAGTTTTCTGGGGAATGGTCCATGGTGATGGCAGCTCTCTGGAGCTCTCTGCTTTGACTATCCTCCTAATGAACGGTCTTAACCGAGTGATTTTCCTTCTTGGCCTGGTAAGACATTTTCAAAGTCGCTTCTCTGAAACCATCTTCTCTATCTGTTTCCTTTATATTCCTACCACATTTGTTTTCTTTCTTGGAGTAGCAATTTGAAGAGTAGATCATGTTACTCTCTTAAAATCTACTCAAAAGAAACCCAGAGTTGAAGCATTCAGAGAAATGAACGATAACATGCTAACAGCTCTTCGGTTTCCGTAACTTGCCCTTGTGAGGTTTTATGTATGGTGATGAAGTTGGGGTTACTGGAACCGTCTGGGTGCTATTGAACATGCTATCTATCCTAAGAGACACTGGTAAGGAATCTCTACTCCATCAGCTACAACCTGAAGTGTCAGCTCCTCAGGAATGAGGCCTGTCTGGGCCTTTTTTTTTTTTTTTTTGAGGCAGGGTTTCTCTCTAGTCCAGGCTGACCTGGAATTCACTATGTAGTCTCAGAGTGGCCTTGAACTCACAGCAACCCTCCTACCTCTGCCTCCCGAGTGCTGGGATTAAAGTCGTGCACCACCACGCCTGGCTTGGGCCTTTGTTTTGATTTCATTTATAACTGCTCTTGGTTGATGTCAGGTAGCTGGGCACATTAGTGTGTGTGTTCCTTTCATCCCACTTACTCAAGGAGCAATTGCTTGAGCCGAGGAGTTGGGACCAGTTTGGACAACACAATGAGAGCCTATCTTGAAATTTCAAACAGAACAAACAACAAAGATTTCAGCTAAAAACGTAATGTGATATCTGCCTTATAAAGATTTCCAGTGTGATTTGACTATGCAGTGAGCGTCATCTTAAAGGCAGCTTGCATGGGCCTCCGTTATTGCAAAGATTTTATCATGAAGGCTTTCATTGTGACATATGTGAATCTGTGGGTTTTCACCACACTACCTTCTCTAGTGCTGTTTTTTCGTACTTCCTGTTCTCTTCCCACCTTGGGCTAGGAAGTCCCTGTGCCAACCCAGCAGTCATAGGTATGTAATGTAGTGTATGTGTAGAGAGCATGTACAAACCTAGGGGCATTTTGGTGTCCATATTCATCATGGTACCATGTTTTATGTAGCATTTGTGAAACATCATTTGAACACAAGGTGAAATAATTATGATCTTAATGTCACATGTGACATAATTTAAATTATGAAAATAAAAGTGAATAATGTGCTATTAATCAAGGGATATTTTATTCTGATTGAACAAAATTCTGAATACCCGTGATCAAAGAATTAGGAAAAATAATTTTAGCTAAAACCTTATGTAATTATATATGACACATTTTTATGTATACGTATGGGAGAACATAAATGCTTTCTCAACTATCCTTGGGTGCTTATGTAATAGTGGAGCCCTAGGCTTGGATCAGCCCCCCCTCTATTTTTCTCCCTGAGTTTATATTAATAATGGACGTTGACTTAACCATCTGAATGATAAATTCTTATAATAGATTCTTCAAACCACTTTACCACATGAAAGTCCTACAGCAGGAGAGCCAGTGAGTGTTTCAACTTGCTGATCTAGGAATCTTCCCACACTTTCCATAATACCAGGTCCACTTAATTTATATCTATAGGGTTTTGTGTCACATGGGGACATGACACCTTGTAAACTGTGGGAGACTAAAGAACATAGACAACACCTGTGCATGGCTACCTGCTTACACATACCTTTTATTTGAATATTTTTGTAGCAGGTATGATTAAAATTAAAGCTGCATAGTCAAATAGAGAAAATCCAAACTTAAGAAATAGATTGATTTTGCTCTCTACCTTTAAGTCGAAATCCTTTTGAAAGAACAGATGGTAGAAGCCAATGGCTCAGAAATCTTCTGCCTTTTCCTAACAGCCGAGCAACTTGCTCTTTGGCAGTCTAGGAAAGACATTCAGAGATTTCCATACCCACATGCATCAAGCTTTACAAAAGGAGATAAAATACAAAGTCGTCTTTCCCATCTGGCTCCTTTCCATTTGGTTCCTTGTTTATTCCCTCTGCTCCTCCGGGTTGTTTATAAAGCTTTCTGTTGGGTTTAAAGCATTTTCCTGGCAACCTGTGGCTTGTGAACTGCATCACTCCTGGTCCATGGCGTTATGGAGGAGAACAGGAATGATATGATCACAGCCACCATTTTTGGCTATTCCCTGGGTGCGAGGTGCTTAGTTCTCATGCTGTGAGTTAGGTAGGGTGGTCTTCCTCATTGTGTTCAGGGGACCCTTTTTTGTGACTTAGAGATGGCCTTTTCCCTCTTATTCTGTTTGCAGATGTTAAACTCTAGATCTGATATATAGAAAAAATGCTAATCAGGAGTAAACTTGCCAAGTGGAGGCCGAGAAAGACTCTTCTGGTTTTTCTCTGCTGACAGCGCAAAGGAGAGGAGAAGGCAACACCTGGAGAGCCGGCCCGCCCAGCCTCCCCGCTAGATCTTGGCATTCCTGCTGGAGTTGTTAAGAAGCCTGCAATGTTAGCAGAAAAGTCAAAGCGAGTTTCATGCTCACAGGCACTTGGACATTCCCACCTGGCTGAGGCTCACACATCCCAATGTAACGTCCTTTGTTCCTGCTGGTCTAAGCCGCCTCTTGTCTCGGCATTTCTTTTCATCACGAGGACTAGGAATGGGAAAGCATTTCTTTGGGGTGTAGATGATGTCAGTAGTTGGCAATAGGAGAAAAGAAACTTAATCTGAGACAATCACAGAGACACCGGTCTTTTTCTTTGATAGGGAGAGTCGACCAATCTAGTCCTGTTTGCCTTATGCAGGGTGTCATGCCCATTACTGCCCTGTGTTTGAGAATGTTAACACTGGAGGTCTGGGTTTTGGTGTCTCCTACAGTACTTTGAGTCTTGTTGTATATGTGGTGCGAAATTCAAAATTACCTCTGGCTGTTTGGGCCATGTGTTTTGTTACCTTTTTGCTGGAAAATATGACTTTGAGCCCTTGACGTTTTAAAATAAATGTACATAATGTTAGTGACAGACTGCTGAACTTGGCTATAGACACTTAGCTATGTTTCTTGCCAAAAGTAATCCAGATGTGCATAATTTATCTGGATGCCATATGTGCACTGATATGTCTTTCTATAATCAACTGTCTCTTCAGTGTGGTTACAGTTAAATGTTCTTTTTTTATCATCAGTCTTTTGAAATGGCACTGACTTGATAACTTATTTTAAATTTACCTCTCTCAAAAAGTAATATGCATCTAGTTTGGCTTTAAAACCCAGTAACCAGACATCTTAAGTGTCCAGAAAAGGCTCCAACATACAAGCCCCCTAGGGCCGTGTGTATTTTCCAGGGGAGACCCTAGAATCCCATCTCCCCTGTGCTTCCGTTTTAGGAGAGCGAGGTCTCTGCACCCAATCCAGTGTGCTTGAGACAAAAACAAGCAAGGGAAGTTTCTTAGCACTAATTTGTTTTGGAAAGGAAATGGGAATAGAAATGGTGATATGGATAAGATAAATATGCAGAAACAGGACATTTTATCCTGAGTATCCTCTGTGCCATGTTCAGACCACGCCTTTGACCTTCATGTGGGTTCTGGCAGCGTGCTGATTGCCAAGTGCTATCTTTGTGTTGGAGAAAGCCATTTATTTTATATCTTTATTATCGGTAATTAGATACATTGTATGAGCAAATCTTATGACGGTACCCCCGTTTCCCTCTTCCCTGTCCCCATTTTTCCCCTAAAAATTTTTAGCAAAATTTTAGCATCATAGACTCTATTCCTTCTATGTTGCCAGCTTTAAAATTATATTTAAGTCTTTTGGGGAAAGAGACTGATGATGGCTTCTTTAGTGGCTGCACTGTGCTTTCCAGACAGTCACTTGGAAACGATGTCCTTGTCTTTTCTGCTGGGTGTCACTGAGCCCCCATGAAGTCTAGACAGGGGTGTTGCCAACCCCGCGTCCTTGTTTGTGTTGATCCACAGCTGCAATTAAGTTTTTCACACTGTCCCCATCTGTGGAGGGGAGCTGTGCAGTGACCTTGGCCAGTTCCAAATCTGCTCCGCCAAGGCCGAGTAGCGAGGACAGATGGTAGGAGTGATGATGGGGAACTGCTCCGTGAGTGATTGCGCCTGATCGTAACCAACCTGTCCAGTCTACAGCTTGAAGCTTAATGACGGCTCAGTGGGGGCGCAGATGTCCTAACAGCAGTGAGCGATCCAGGGGCAGGTTCGGGGTTTGGGAGATGAGGACGGACAAGGAGTCACCGTGCGGTGTCTGTTCTCCACGGTGATCATAGCTAATGTGTAGTTAGTGTTTCCCAGACACAGGTCCCTAGGAACTTCTGATCCCCAGTGACCAGAAAAGCCCCCAGGGCTCTGACAGACTCCCCAGTGCAGCACCGAAGCTTGGGTCTGCTTTTGAAAACAAGAGGAAGGAAGAGTTCTCTGCACGTGAGAAGGAAGGAAACAAGTGTTCTCCTGCTTTGTGGTATTTGTGAAGCATTTGCAGCCCATGATCCAAAAGTAAGATATTCAAATTATCTCCTGTATCTCAACAGTTGTTTGAGTAAAAACGTCGTTATTGGGACATCTGAAGATACAGCTTTTAGAGGATGTTCACATGTTTCTGGGAAGAGCATGATTCTACTCTCATCACCTCTCCCACAGTCTGTACGGCTCCACTTCATTAATTCTGAATTAATGAAAATGCCCCAGACCATTAGATTCACCGAAATACACAATATAATGTATAATTTTTTCCAGCAATTATCAGATGCCATGTTATCTTAAAGAGAGAACTAATGATTGTTTTATAAATTTATGTTGATATAGCATTGTGAAAGCATGCTTTGAGTTCCATACTGTTTCACTGTTTTCATGACTCTCGTTTAACTTACTGATAATCTACTGGGGTGAGCTCCATCACTGACCTTTTTTACAGCAAGTTAAATTGCCTAAAAATCATATAACTAGGAAATGGCAGAGCTGAGGGGGAAAATGACAGTCTCAGAGCAGCAGAACTCACTTTCTTAATTACTCTGCCATTTTTGTCTCCAAATTCCAATATCATCATCGGACACAGAGAGGCGGTTCATGAGATATTTACAGTGGGATGATAGGTCCCTGATGCCATTTGAATTTGGTGTCCTTGGGGGTTATAATTCGCCTACTTTTCCATTATCTTTTGTCCACTTCCCTAGTACCCCGCTCTATCTATTAGCTAACTATTTTAGGATCCATGTCACCTGACTTACCTGCTAAGGTCACTCTGGGACCGGCACCCCTTCAACACCTCAGGTCTCATGGTCAGTCATTCTTGCGGCGATTTACAAATGTGGGTCACAGACAGTAAGGAGACAACCCCTACTGCTCAGAAGTTCTCTCAAAGGGGCCAATAGTCATGGTTTTCTATAAATGTTTCATGGTTTCGCCTGCTAGAGACTGCTTTTGTGGTGCAGGCCAAATGCCCAAATCAATGTCTTGACTTGTGTTACTGTTCACACTCTTTATAGCTTATCTTCTTTAGGATCAACTGAAACCGTTTTTGTTTTTTGGTTAACTCACGCTCTCCTTCCACACTTCACCCTCTGTAATGTGGTAGAATGGCAAGAAGAAACTTTGAAGTGAGATATCTCCTGGGTTCAGATCCTTGTACTTTTAATCTATGTTTATAAGCAAGTTTTCTTTTTCTTTTTTTAAAAATCTTTTATTTATTTATTTGAGAGAGAGAGAGAGAGAGAGAGAGAGGCGGGGGGGGGGCAGAGAGAGCAAATGGGTGCACCAGGGCCTCCAGTCAAGTCACTGCAAACGAACTCCAGACAAATACACCACCTTGTGTATCTGGCTTTATGTGGGTCCTGGGGAATCTAACTAGGGTTCCTCTGCTTTGCAGGCAAAACCTTAACCACTAAGCCATCTCTCCAGCCCACGTAACCAAGTTTTCTGTACCTTATCGTCTAGCTCCATTTTAAAGAGTAGATCAGAAAGCAAAATATGTCTTCCCTTGAAGTGCTGATATTTTATTACAATAGTATTTCTATTAGAGAGGTAGCAAGTGTGATACTCCAACGGGGGTTAGAGATGGCCGGTAAGTTTGGATGAGTAAATGAACGTGTAAGTGAAACTTAAGAAGCAAAAGTATAGAAGACTTCTTTTCAGGAGGTTCAACAGGACCCTGGATAGCCATGGTGTGATTTTATAAAAATCCCCCTGGGGCTGGAGAGATGGCTCAGTGGTTAAGGCACTTGATTCTTGTGCCTAAGTCCTCGGGTTCAATTCCCCAGTATCCACATAAGCCAGACCCACAAGGTTGTTCTCTCTCTCTCTCTCTCTCTCTCTCTCTCTCTCTCTCTCTCTCTGCTTGAAAATGAATAAATAAGGTATTTTTTTAAATCCCCTTAGTTACCTAACATGTTCCAAGTATCTCCTGTTCCCCAGGCATTGTGCAACTTACCAGAGAGAGCCAAGTCCATGGTTGGTGCTCAGAGGAGAAAAGTGAATTGTCCATTGCCCTGAATATTCGTTAATATCCCTTGAGTTTTCTTTGACCAGAAGATGTAGTAAAAACTTTTGATAGATGGGGTAGACCTTACTGCATCTGGGAAGCTATTTCTATAGATCCTGCAAGTATTTTTACTCTAAAATCCTCCTTTTGATGTAACTGAATGAACTCAGCAAACCTGTTAATGCAAGTAGGTTAGTTCACAAAATGAATGCTTTACAAAAGTGTAAGTTTTATGACTCCATTTTTCATCACAGTGGTGAAGTTACTATAGAAAATTGCCAAGAAAAACAACCTCTCTTCCTAAAATGGAGTACAAATAGCAACATATATTGTCAGTCTTAGTAATAATAGCAGCCATGAAGCACGACCTGTGCAGAGGAGTGAGAAAAATGTTTTGATATTTGGCAAGTGCATCCCAGTAGTGAAAGACATGCCAGTTTTCTGTTCCATGCTGAAGCAGTCATCCCAGTGGCAGGGGAGAGAGGGGGGGGATGGGTGCCCCAGGGCCTCTTGCCACTGCAAACTAACTCCAGATGCATGTGCCACTTTGTGCATCTGGCTTTATGTGGGTACTGGGGGATCAAACCCCGGTCACCAGGCTTATAAGCAAGTCACTTGAACCCCTGAGCCATCTCTCCAGCCCCAGAAGGATGTTTTATCATCCTAATCACCTTCCCTCTATCACTCTGCTCCCATGGGTACCTAAAACAACCTGTGAACCTATGCTGCTCATTCTGTTGAAGCTTCTGTTACTCTTTTAGTAATAACTTTTCTTTTTATTATGTTCTTTAGACTGTATTATATCACCTTATTTATACTGTATCATAAAAATGTAGGAAGTCAAAAATAAGGAAATTTGTAATATGTTTATTTAAATAATTTGTATAATTCACTCTAATATGGGATGCCTCAGTCTCTGCACTGTTGACGTCCTTTGTTTTGTGGGATGCCCTGTTGTAGTACTGGAATGCTCAGTGCTCCGGAGGCCAGTAGTGTTCTCTGAAATGTAGTGATCCAGCGTGTCCTTGGGGTCAAAGTCTATTCCATCATGTCCCTATCAATCTTCTTTACAGTTCTGTGCATCACTCTGCATTCAGAACCTGAGGTCTTGTAAGCACTGTCCATGAACCAAGTATTCAAATAAGCCCTTTTGAATCGGACCCATGAAGTCTTTTAAAAATAACATGGAAAATGACTTATTTGGGTATATACTATTTCTAAGTAGAATTTGTCTTTTTAATTAAGTCTACTGTGCTGCAGATAATTCTATCTCTGCCTTTTCTATTAGCAGATGGGGGCTTAGGCTCAGGCAAAATGGGACCAGCATGGTTGTGTTCATGGGAAGTTCCACATTACACACATGGACTAGAACTCCTGAGGAAGTCTTTGTCCTTGTGAGAGTAGAGTGACCACATATCTGCCAGGTCCCCTTGCTAAGAGCAGACCCCTTTGCTCTCCCAAATCCTGTGGATTCATTCCTACTGCAACTAGCTTTGTGGATTGGGGCTAATACATTCTGAAACCATCCCCACATCTATAAGAAGAGAGAACACGCAGCCTAGCAGATTTATTGTGATACTAGAAATCATGTATTTAAAGCACCTAGCAGAGAAATTGCTCCATAATTGATGGTTAGAAGTAGTAGCAAAATATTGTGACTCATTTTCCTTGTTGATCTAACCCAGCTCTGTCCAAATATTATGCAGGCACCAAATGTGAGTCACATATGTAACTTGAATTTTCTAATACCCACATTAAAATCAAAAGCAGAAGTGAAACTAATTTTAATTGCACTCTAACTCAGTATTTCTAAATGTCATAATTCTTCCATTAATCAGTGTTAAAATTATTAAGATGTTTTCTCGTATGAAGGCTTTGAAACGCCTTGTGTGTTTTACACTTAAACACATCTCAGTCTGAACTAGTGATCAGCAGGCAGATCTAACTGATGGTTTCATGTCGGCCAGCACAGCTTTAAGTGATGCATGAAAGGCACCAGGTGCACTCATGACAAGAAAGTGCTAAACATGACAGGAATATCACCCTTAAAAATAAATAGTTACAGATATCCTCAACTTCCCCTTTTTATAGCAGGGGGAAAAAAACTACTACACTCCTTTAGTTTGCTTTTAATGTCTCAATTTTTTTTTGTTTTTGTGGTCCTTTGGTTGTTAGTAGAGATATCCTACAGATTGTGTTGCTTTCGTGAACATGACATGAATTCACTGCTCAGTTTAATCATTGCCTCAGTGTGTCCGAATATTTCACTAGCAAATATTCCTTCAGCACTCAATACAGTGACCATTTTCACTCTTTAAAGTTGGGGTTATCTGTTGTGAATTGTGGCCTGAAAATATCAAATAGAAATTCTAGAAAGAAACAACCTCCAAGTTCTAGACAGCAGCCTGACGAAGTCTTGCAGCATCTTGGTCCATCTTTGAGCCCAGCATCTCCAAGTGTGCCTGTATACACTACCTGCCTGTCGGTCCCTAGTGTCAATCTGCCTGGATTTTGGTTCACCTAGAAGACACAGTTGTTTCCACTCAGTTTTAACTGAGGAGGGGAAGACCCACCCTGAATGTGAAGACTTCTCAGAATGAATGAGAAGAAATAGGGAGAAAGGGAGCTGAGCACCAGCCTTCATCTCTCTCTGCTTCCCATCTGTGGACTCCATGTGACTAGCCACCGTGTGCTTCCACTCCTTACCCCTCACCCATGAGCCAAAGCGAACCCTTCCTTCCTTAAGTTGTGTTTGTCTTCAGGTATTTTGTCACAGCAGTGAGGAAAAGTAACCAGTACAGTGACTAGACTGTCATTACGATCAAGTAATCCTTCAGCTAACAGTGGCCCATTTCATTACTTATCGATATTTATCTCATTAGTCGTGGTTGATCTACTATGCCTAATTTATAAAGTTTTTTATAGACACATTATAGAGCAAATCATAGAACATATAGGATTTGATACTCTCTGTGCTTTCAGACATCCACTGAGGGTCTTGGGCTCTATTTCTCATTAATAAGGCAGGGCGAGGGCTACTGTATGCACCAGACACTATTCTAAATGTTTTCTTTCATTAACTTTTTTTTTTTTTTTTTTTTTGGTACCCAAAAGAGCCTCACTTTTCAAATAAGGAAATGAAGGCACCAAATCACTTGCCAGTAAGGGGAAGTTTGAGGGAAAGAATTCCGAGATCCTGGCTGGACAGCACCCTCGGACCCCTCTGCCTGCTGTCCTGGCCGATCGTGACATGTGCTAGCTAGACTCAAGACTTGTTATTCCTACTGGGTTTTCCTGAAAGCATTGTAGTGTGGGGGGTAGAGATGGGGGTTGCTCTTTGCTTGAATGTGAGACACTGGAAGGGGAGTTGGTAGGTCCTTAGGAGCTTAGTCCTTGGCTTCATTTCCTCCTTTTCTAACGACTGCCACTTCCTTCTTGTTTCAATGTCGTGTTACTTCCCATCTGTCCCATCCAAGGTCAGGTTAGACCAGGGGAAGCAAACGGGGCTGAATGGGACTTGCTTGTTACACGGCACCTCTGCACTTGTGAGGGGACAAACGCTGTCTCTGAAGTTCTGAAGAAAGTCAGAAAAAGAAATGTATTCTGTAAGTCTGACTCATTCTGCAAAATGGGCAAGATCAACGGTGGAAAAGCCAGTGCCAACTCTCCTTTGACCCTCTGAGAAATTCCTCTTGTGCCCTAAGAATAATGTTCCGAGTGATGTGGTCAGAGTGGGAATGTCACAGCCCAGAGACAGTATGGAGGGAGAAATGCTCATTTTAACAAGAAGCATGCTAATACCGTAGCCACCACTAATGGCCGTATAAATATTAATAAAGCTTGAAACACCTCCCAAACTAGCTTTATTTTTAAATCGAAAGTGCAAGACATGGAAGTGGTAATTTGTGTTAGTCCGGCAGACATGAAATTAATTGAGATAAAAAAACAAGAAGTAACAGGCGAGCCCTTGGGGTGAAGAAATCCTGAGCGATTCTACCTCATCTTGACAGCTGCGAGGGAGGTTTGTCACACATAGATATCTGGGCTCCTCCACACCAGCCAGGGAGGACAAGCACTTCCACTCAGGGTCCCTTCTTCTCAGGTCCCCACTGGACCCTGGTCTGGCAGCCTGCTGGGTTGAGTCTGATGCCTCGTGGCAGAGTGAGCGGGCTATGGTGATCACAGGCAAGCTCATTGGCTTCTCCAAATCTATTAGGCGTTTCCCAACAGCTTGACAGCCCGATGGAAACCGACCGCAGGATCCTCGTATTTCCTAGGAATATCTTTGAAGCCCCAGAGCCGCTAACTTGCCCCTGGCCCAGGGTCGTTCCAGGCAGTACGCAGTTGTGCTCTCTGGACGTCATCCCCATCACGCCCCGTGTTAGACAGGATTTATCATCAGCTGTTGAGTTTTTAGATTAGCTGCTTTTTTTTTAATTCCTAACATCCTATGCCTCATGTATGAAGAATTTCTTTTTGAAGTTATGTAAAACGATTCCTCTGTGAAGCGCTGAGGAAATGAGATTGCACAAGTGGGCATGGGAACATGAAAGAGGAAAGCGAGCAACTTCGGAGGAAGCGCCTCTTGAAAGTGATGCCACCGGTCCGGGCACCCTATCTTTAGCCTCTGCTAAACCCCATCCTCTCTTGATCCTGCTTCCTGCTTGCTGTCTGCTTTCATGGGCTCCCGGTGAGGAACCTTTTCACATCACCATTTCATACCAGCTTCCTTCCTCGGTCATTCTCTTGCTCACTTTGCTCACGGTGTCGAACCCAATAAGACCACTTAAGAAAATTCATATTCATCACTATCAAAGTCTTTTTAATTTTATTTATTTATTTGAGAGAGAAAGAGAGGCAGACAGAGAAACAGAGAGAATAGGAGCACCAGGGCTTCTAGCCACTGCAAATGAATTCCAGATGCGTGCACCCTCTTGTGCATCTGGCTTTATATGGGCACTGGGGAATCGAACTGTGTCCTTCTGCATTGCAGGCAAACGCCTTAACCACTAAGCCATCTCTTCAGCCCTATCAAAGTCTCAAATAGTGGGATCACAACCTGTATTCCCGTGAGTTGAAATCTCAGCTTGGAAGGTAACTTTTTAACTACTTACATTATTTAGTTAGAAATGAAACATGAAACACAAATATTTTTTAAATATTTTTATTTATTCATTTTCAAGCAGAGAGAGAGAGAGAGAGAGAGAGAGAGAAAGAGAGAGAGCACACCATGGCCACCACCTTGTGGGTCTGGCTTATGTGGGACCTGGGGAATTGAACCCAGGGCCTTAGGCACTGTAGGCAAGTGCCTCAACCGCTGAGCTATCTCTCCAGCCCTATAACACAAATATTAATTCTTCACAAAACCTTTTTTTGTTGTTGTTGTCTTTGTTTTTTGCCACATACCTCAGACTTCCATCTTCTTCAGCTAAGGACCTGACCTGAGCCCTTTAAAAGATTACAGCGAGGACACGTATTGTGAAAAGTAGGCAGTTTATTATCATCCACTGAAGTGTATCTTGCCGTTGCCCTGCTGCCCTGTTCTGGTTTCAGCCATCTCGTCAGGTAACCAGTCCAGAAACTTTAGTGTGGTTCTTTCTTTCCAGACCTTTCTGTATTCTTTCTCACACTTTATGTATTTAAAGCTATGTCGCTGTTGTTGACAGCGTCTGTGTTTTAGCAAAAGTGCTACAATTCCACTGCATCGCTGCCTTCTGAGCCAGCAAAGAAATGGACAGGTTCATGCCATTGTTTAAACACAGCTGCTTACCTTGTCTCTGGAAGCCTGAGCCTGGAGACCCGTGCTCTCACTCTGTTGAACGCAAAAGCTGAAAAAACATCTGAGATTCTGCAGGATCCTCAGATGGGAGTATAGAATGTTCTTTTTAAACAATGCTCCACTTCTCTGTTAATACTGCTTCCTCACCTTTAAATACATTGCCAATCTTAATAGATTTTCTTAAAGGAAACTATGTTGATGGGTTTGTAGACACTCCAGAGAAAAGATTTGTTTCCGTAGGATCTGCCTCCGGAATGGCAGATAGAAAGTGCTGGAAGGCTCCAGGGCAGGCGAGTTGGGAGAAGCGAAATGAAGAAAGAGCTGTAACTTTGTGTACATCTTTTCTTCCGGACAACCCCACAGCAGGTCACCTGCTGATACTCACAAGATCCTGTTCCTGCTCGGCCTGTAGAGTCACTTCTGCTGAAATTCAGTCTCCTTGAAAAATGATTCCTATTGTCTTATTTTTTTGGGGGGGTGCATGTATATAGTATGGGGGTGGGGTGGGAGGTGGTGTGTGCACATGCATGTGGAGATGTCTGTGCTCTGTGTGCACACGTGTGGCGTCAGAGGCCATGGGTATCCTCCTCCTTTTGTCTAAGGGACCAGTCTTCCTGAACCTGTAACTCCCCACTTTTCAGCTCGACTGGTTCACTAGGGAATCCCACAATCCTCTTTCTTTCCCTTTCAGCTCTGGGGTTACAGGCATGTGCAACCACACCTAACTTTCTTTAAAAAAAATATATATATATATATTCATTTTCAAGCAGAGAGAGAGACAGAGAGAGACAGAGAGAGACAAAGAGAAACAGGGCCACCAATTGTAGGTCTGGCATATGTGGGTACTGGGGAATTGAACCAGGGGCCTTAGGCACTAGAGGCAAGTGCCTTAACTGCTGAGCCATCTCTCCAGTCCTAACTTTTTTTTAACATCTTTATTGTCAATAATTAGATACATTGTATGAGCAAATCTTGTGTTGGTACCCCATTTCCCTTCTCTCTGTCCCCAATCCACTGGGGATCCTACTTAGTGTTCATACTGGATCTGTCCATGGGTAGGGGGGTATGAATTGCACAAGATGTAGCCAGTTTTTCCTCCTCTTCCGTTCAGTTCCCTGAGTCATGGTGGGTGAGTTTCAAGTCTGCTTTATTGTTGAGATCTTAAATGTCTATGGACTTCTGCTTTGGGTTGTGATGGGTATCGTTGGTGTCTGTCTCCATTGTCCTTTCACGGGTTATCTGACTTGCTGTGGTGATAGGTCTCTTGTTTATCTCACCACTTTCTCATAGGCTTCCTTTGAGCTTTACACGATAGGCCAGAGGAGGTTCATCTCATGCAAGGACGTGAGCCATCATCCCATGAATTGATTGTCTATGGCTCTCACTGCTTTCTGAAAAATACACAGAATCTCCACGGGAGAGTGAGATCAGTATAGGTTAAATGAGACAACATTGCTATTTTTTCAAGATTCTAATGGGTGTAGCCTCTCTGTAGCTCTCTGGTAGTGGGAATTTCCCCTTGGAGCCTGGGTTCTTGGTCCCCATAAGATTTTGCCATGAATCACAGATCCAGTTAAGGGTTCCTTGCCACTGTTTTTTGTTTGTTTGTTTGTTTGTTTGTTTGTTTTAATTCGAGGATGAAATTTAGGTCCTCATACTTGTGAGGTTAGTGTTCTCACCCACTGAGCCACCAGCCCCTCTGTTGTCTTTTTCCTGAGCCAAACTATGCATTTCTTCTTAAAATGTTTCTGTGAGTTCATTCCTGTGTGTTATTTGTATGTGTTCCTAGGTGTCTGCCTGGATGTGTGCTTTACCATTCTCATTTCACATCTGTACTGTTCATGAGGCCAATATTTTTGACTCCTCATATGACCAAGAGAAAAGAGATGTTTAGAAAACCTAGTAACACGCCCAAGGATATCTAACTAGCAAGAGGCAGCACCGAGGATTAAAATCAGGTGTGGTGTTCTGTGCAGTACGTGGTCTTTCCTTGAAGCCTCCCTCCCTCCCTCCTAGAGAAGCCAGATGCCCCTTTGAACCTCTGCTACCTCACCGTGTCAGTTTCCTCATTTGTAAAGTGAGGGATTTAGTTGGGTGACTACACGTAATGATCTACTGAATATTTCAAAATATTTAGGAGAAAAGATCTTTGAATGATGACTATTTGGAGTTGGGCATGGTGGTTCACGCTTAAGGTTGAAGTAGAAGGACCACCGTTAAGTTCAAGACCAGCCTGAGCTATAGAGTGAGCTCCAGGTCAGCTTAGATGGACTGAGACCCTAACTCAAAATAAAAAAATAAAAAATAAAAAAATAAAAGGAAGATACAAGAAAACACTGAGTATTTGGGGAGAATGATAATAATGCCCAGTGTATACATGGGTTACAACATCACAACATAGCAGTTTTATGTATCAAACAAAATGAAGGATTTGAGTCAGATGCTCTTGCAGGCTTCTGCTCTGTTAGTTTTTAGGGTGTTTTATTGTTGCTGTTGTTGGTTTGTTTTAATAATGATGGTCACCACAATCGCACAATTGCTTTTTTTTTTTTTTTTTAAGGTCTCCCTCTATAACCCAGATTGATCTGGAATTTACTATATAGTCCAGGCTGGCCTTGAACTCGTGCCATTCTTTCTGCCTCAACCTCCCTTGTGCTAGGATTATAGGCACAAGTCACCATACCCAGCTTAATTTTTATAAATATACATTCAGTGACCGTTTGAGTGTCATATTTTATCCCCATGTTTCCCATGGGACTTAGAGGGGTTGAGCAATTTGTCCATGACACGTTATCTTTTATGTACATACGTATATATCTGTTTTACAGACATAAATCCTATGTGAACTCAGACATGGAACCATAATGACACAGTAGTTCTGTGCTTTGTCCACGCAGCGCAAACCTGGCAGACACTCGTTGAGTGAGCAGTTGTGAAGTTCTGCTCACTGCCACAAACCCAAGGGTGAACAAGGCTTCCTTGCTATTAGGGATCCCATAGTTCACCCATGGGTGCAGAAGGGAAGTGTGAAAAGTGTAGGAGTGCTGAAGCAGAGGAGGACCATGGGAATTTCAGAGGCAATCTCAGATCTGGCCATTGAAACATCTTTCAATGAGTAGCAGTTTGAACAGAACTCCACCAATGAGTGTAGAACCCCAAGGCACCAGGGCCAATGAGCATAGAAACCCAAGGCACCAAGGCCAATGGCGCTGGGCAGGAAAAAGGAGTGAAGGAACATCCTGCTACAACATGGATGAACCGCAGACACACGAAGCCATTGACCATTTATGTGACAGACACGCCCACTCTAGGAAAACCCATAGAGACCAGAAGTGAGTCCATTGTTGCCTAGGGCTGTAGATGGTGTGATAGTCATCAGGAAATGGGTTTTGACTGCTAAGGACCCTGCTTTCTTTGTGTCGCCATAAAGAGATTCTGGATTTGTTTGTGACTGAGAGTAGACTAAAAGCCATTGCTCTGCAGCATTCTTGTGATGGGCTCCTGGGGTGGAATGTGAGTTCAGGTAACAATGAGAAGTTTGCTGTGACTAAATTATGAAGAGGTGAGACAGATTAGGTAGGTTGTAACCATTTGGTATCGGCATTTGGAATCTAATTAAAATGTTTCCCTTTTCTATTGTTCTGTCTTTAAATGCATCTACGTTCTTAGAGTTCTTATTTTTACGCTCACATAATATTTCATTTTATAAATATACTTTAATTTACTTATCTGTTTACCTGTTATGGGGCATTTCTTTCCACATTTTGCTCTCATAAACAGTATCACAATAAACATTAATAACATCCCTGGTGAAAGTCTCTGTAGACAGTTCAGCAATGACAACATTTTTATAAAGCTCAAACACAAAATTGGTATGCACGCATTCACGCTTGCTGTAACGATATCAAAACAAGCAAGGATGAGAAGCATAAAAATCCAGGTCAGAATATATTAGCTAGGACAGGAAGTAGATGGATGGGCAGCGAGAAGGACCTGGAAAGGAACAGGAAGATGGATACAAGTCACAGAAACTGTTTCAGTGCTTGATTTAGTGGTACATTCATCGTACATAGTTATTTAAGCCTTGTGTTCTGGAATAATTTAAATACATGGGATAATAGCAAAGATATTACAGATCCCATGCTGAGCTTCCCACATTAATAATGGGAGATGTGTATGTTAACTAAAATCCATACCGTATTGAGATTTCCTTTGATTTTATCTAGTGCCTTCTTTCATTCCAGAATCTCATACAAAATACCACATCGCGTTCTCCTCAGGGGCTTCTGAGCTGGGACAGTTTCCCCAGATGAACTTGGCAGTTCCAGGGTGTTCTGTGGGAATGCCCCTTCCTAGAAATCTGTCTGAAGTTTTTTCTAATGATTAGACCCATAAGGACATCCCAGAGGTACAGGGACACATCATATGGGACACATCATATCCAGAGCACATGCTGTCAAGGGCTGTGAAATGCCCAGGAACCTGTGATGGGCATGGTGACCCATTCCTATAATCTCAGCGCTGGGGAGCCTGAGCAGGTTGATCCCGCGGCTTGCTGGCCAGCCAGTCTAGCCTAATTTCTGAACTCCTGGCCAGTGACAGACCCTGTCTCAAAAGAAAGGGGTGGAGCCTGAAGCATGATGTCCTTTGGCCTCCATCACAGACACATACACACTTGTTAAACCGCAGAGAGTTCACCCATCGGCATGACGTCACTGTGGCTGTCAGCCTTGGTCTGTGGAGGAAGGTCAGTATGCATAGGCCTTCCCACTCAGTTCACAGCTGAGCTCCGCCTCCTTCAGGACAGAGTACCTGCAGGGACCATTTAGAGCGTCTGTCTCCCTTGGTTTATTCAGCTCCATTTGTCCACAGAGACACGTGGATATTTGCTTCATACTTTGGGCTGTAATCCAATACTAGGGGATTTTGTTGTTCAGGGTTCCAGTTTTGTCCATGAGAAAGCAGATCTGTTTTCCTCTGTCCTGTGGGGCTGGGGTCTGTGTGGCACTCCCTACCTCTCTGGCACTAGGAGATGTTCCACATTCCTCTTGTCCAGTTCCTGCCCCAGACTTGGAATCAGCTGCTTCCCAAGAAAAGCCCTGGCTTCTTTCATTAGAATTTGAAAGCAGGATCTGGGTGCTCAAGAGGAGCATTGCTACTGAGGTGTTATTGCCTCCAGGCCCTCTGGGCTGACAGAACAAGGATGTATGTATGCATCTGTAATCCATGTATATACATGTATCTATAAACATTGTTATATGCAGCCTTGCTATTTATGTTAGGCCAACTTGAGTTCATACTGATGTTTTCAGCCCTAATTCATTCCCCTCGGGATCCTTCTAGCCTTTAACCCCTTGTCTCTCTGTGGCTTCTCCATCCAGGACTGAGGAACCTGCTTCTAGACGTCTACCCTCCCTTGACAGCATTGCTTAGCTTCAGAATGCGTGTGTGTGTGTGTGTGTGTGTGTGTGTGTGTGTGTGTGTGTGGTAGTTCGTACCTGTGTGGGAGCCAGTTCTTCTGTCTGGTGTCCCTAGCCTTTGTCTCACAGGCTCTACTTTTTAGAGCTGTTAGTTTAGCACTTTGTGTCCTCCTAAGAACCTTTCCTGCTTTATTTTACATAATGGGTCATATTTGTAATCTTCGGTTACTTTATGCTTTTCATGCTAGGATCACCCAACTTGTTTTGATTTTTTTCATTTGTATCAATATTTAGTCTTTGTGCTTTAAAGTAATTAATGGTTTTAACAAGTACTTGGTGTCTGCCATGTCTCTTTATACAAAATAACATTACCTCCATCACAACAACTCCCCATGATGAGTGGGGTGTCATCCCCCTATTCAGGAAGGAGAGACCATCGGGTCTCCACACTGACTTCCACAGTAGCCAGAGCTACAGAGCAGACCCTAACTCAAAAAAAGAAGAGGAAGGCGAAGAGAAAAAAAAAAAAAGGACAGAAGAAAGAAAGAGACCCCAATGTTTAGTATATGTAACTCTTTTTTTTTTTTTTATGGGTTTATTTGGCTTACGGACTCGAGGGGAGACTCCATTCTGGCAGGGAAAACGATGGCATGAGCAGAGGGCTGGACATCACCTCTGCCACAGCACTGCAAACAGCGGCAGGAAGGTGTGCCCAGTATATGTAACTCTTAACTTTCCTGATCTGAATTCATGATAGCCACTTGCCTTTTTGTTTAATGAACCATTTTATTAAAAAACAATTTTATTTTATATTCAAGAAGAGAGACAAAGAATGAACGCAGTATGACCTCCAGCAAACGAGCTTCAGATGTATGTGCTGCTTGTGCATCTGGTTTTACATGGGCACTGGGGACGTGGACCCAGGTTGTTAGGCTTTGCAGGCAAAGCGCCTTAACCCCTGAGCCTTCTCTATAATCCATCCATTCGTCTTATTGCCTATTTTTTTTAATATATATATATATATATATATATTGTCCATAATGAATTACATTATTTAGTGGGCCAACAATGAGTTGTTATCCCCAATTCCCCAATGCCCCCCATCCCCAGTCAGCTGGATATCCTCCTCCATGGGTCATCTGCATCAGTCCTTGTGGCAGGGGACCATGGATAGCCTAGTACTCAGCCCGGTCCTCCTGGCCCAAGTGTGTTGTTACTGAGGGGTGCCATGCCTCTGGATAGTGTCCCCCACCACAGCTCTCACAATCTTTCTGCCCCTCTTCCGCTCAGTTCCTTGAGTCGTGGTGGGTGAGTATTAAGGCTGCTTTAATGTTGTGAGCTTAGGGGTCTTTGTGTCGAAAATTGTTGGTTTCTGTCACCCTGGCTTATCCTGTGTTGATTAAATGGCTGTGGCTGTGGGTCTCTTATTCGATCTGTCATTCTCTGCAGGATTCCATATGGATCCTCCACGATGTGACTTTGGTGCTCATCTCTTGCCGGGATCTCAGCTATCTGCCTACGGTCGGATGGTAGGATTAGATAGGCCACAGCTCTCTTGCTGCATCCTGAAAAATACAAACACAATCTCCATCGGAGAAGGAGATCAGTATTGGTTAACAAATACACACAATTCTGGATTACCTAGATTCTATTTTAGTAGCCTCCCCATCAATTGCTCCCATAATGCATCTTTTCTTGTGAGCCCAAGAGTACGGGATCCAGTGCCTATCGCCCTGAATCCCTAGTTCCAGTCAAGGGCTCCCCCTCACTAAGTGGAACATTTGGCCGAATTTAAAAGCTGTTGATTGTCTCCCCCAGGCCCAGGTTTCTCCATTGCACGTGTGCTCCTTTCTTGGTTCGCTGTTCTCTCCCAGTAGGAGGTGTGGTCAGCCTACTCATGGCCGCAGACTGTGTTTCATGCCAGTGGTTTCTGTTTACTTCAGCTGTCATTGATCAGCTTCCCCTGGCAGCCTATGCAGTGCCTCCCAGCACTGTACTAACTGGTATCTGGGGGCTGGTTACCATTCCGGACCTCGAAGGGTCTCTCGATGCTGATCGATGGCATTCTGTGGTTTCTTCAGTAACAGGGTTTTGCCTCAGGCCTGGGGAGGGCATTCAAGAGCTTTGACAGAATTCTATCTTGTTTTTGGAACCTCATGGGTCACTTTGGTCAACAGCTCAGTGAGGGAAGGAACCGGTGGCTGGGACCAGGGGTTGTCAGACTGATCATCGTCTTATTGCCTCTTATTCGTGTCTCTGTCATTGTTCAGTTAGTTGTATCTAGGAAGATCTTAGTTGCTTCTAGTTTGGTTTTGGGCAGTTATTCATAAAGTTGCTTCAAACATTTGCATATAGATTTTTACATGAACAAAAATTTTCCTATCAGTTGAGTTAATATCTAATATCGACATTAAACTTAAACTACATTTAGTTTTTGTTTTTAAAGAAATTGCCACATTTGACCTGGTATGTTGCTTGTACTTGTAATTCCTACACCTGGGAAAACAGAGATAAGGGTTCAAGATCAGCTGGGTTCCATAGTAAGTTCTAGGCCATCTTGGGCTTTATAGTGAGACTTTGTCAATAATAATGATGATAAGAAGAAAGAGGAGGAGGTCAAAGAGGAGAAGAAAAAAAAGCAATTGCAATGACATTTTATAAGATGAAGGTATTATTTCACATTCCTACTACTAATGCAAGACAATTCCTCATACTTACTTACTTACTTGCTGTTGTTCTGGATTTCAGCCATTTTAATAAGTGTACAGTCATAATTCTTATTTTAATTTTCAATTTCTCAACTTCAAATAATATTGAGTAGCATTATTATGCTTAACTGCTTATTTGGTGGGGTGTGCTTTCAAACCTTTTACCTATATTTTCAATTGGGGTTTTTGTATTTTTTTTTAGGCTCTATAATTGTGGATTTCAAATAATTTGACTGTAATGTTAAGACAAGGCAACAGAGCAGCAAAGCTGTTTGAGCTTCATGTTAGAGCTGTAAAGACGAATGAGGAATTCAGAGGTGGGGCAGGGAGGTGGCTCAGTACTTAAAGCTCTCAAGCCTGCTGACCCAAGTTCAATTCCCCAGAACCCACATAAAGCCAGACAGAGTGGTTCATGCATCTCAGTGTGCCTATGGGAATGGGAGGTAGAACCAGGAAGAGTCTGAAGCCCATGGGTCTTCCAGCAACACAAGACACAATAGAGACCCTGTCTATTAGAGACATGCACCCCAGCACACACACACATAGAAACAAACACAAAAATGAGTCCAGATCTAGCCTGATGGCTCAGTGCTTTCTGCACAAGCATGAGCACCTGAGTTCAGATCCCCAGCACCTGTGCAAAAGCCAGGCATGGTGGTGCACCCCTTCAATCCCAGCACTAGGGAGGCAGAGACAGGAGGACTCCAGGTTGACTTGACTAGAGGCTTGCTGGCTTACTATCTAGTCAAATCACTGAACTCTATGGTTTAGCAAGAGGTCCTGCCTCTGAAAGTAGGTGGAGAGGGATTGATGCAGGTTCTCAACATCAAACTCTGGCCCCCACACACAAGCGTGCACATAGGCACATCTCTCTGCAAACAAATGTGTATCCACACACATATGGATATGAATACACCCATGCATACATACCTATAATCAAATAAATAAATAAAAAGTAGAAAATAATCCAGAGTTTAAATCCTAGCTTTACCTTATTTTTGTTTCATTATTGAGAATGTTATGTAGTCTCCTAGGGCCTCCATTCCTTCATATTTAAAATGAGAATAATACTTGCCTCACATGGCTTTGTGTGTGTTAATGTAATGAAAGCAACAGGATTAGCTAGAGAGCCTCTAAGTGGTAGAGACTTTCCTTGTCTACTTCCTGGAAGATTATGAATATAGAAAGATGGATTTCTATACTTTCACCAATGGAGAATGTACTCATTCATTAAATATTTATCAGGTACCTGTCCTGCATCAGGCACTGAAATGCATGCCTGTGTAATGGGATCTGTAGAGGTCATTTAGATACAATTGTGACATTATATTCATAATTTAGAAGTGACAGCTGGTATTAATCTCCAAACCAGGCACAGTTGTGGAAGGAAAGGATTTATTTATTTTATTTATTTATTTACTTTTTTTATTTTTTATTTATTTATTTTTTTTTTTTGGTTTTTCCAGGTAGGGACTCACTCTAGCCCAGGCTGACCTGGAATTCACTCTGTAATCTCAGGGTGGCCTTGAACTCTTGGTGATCCTCCTACCTCTGCCTCCTAAGTGCTGAGATTAAAGGTGTGCGCCACCACACCCGGCTTAGGAAAGGATTTATTAAAGCTACAGATCCAGAGGAAGTTCCATAATGGTGAAAGAGGCTGGCCCCTTTCACAGGTCCATACAGAGAGAGAAACCCATCACCAGCACCACACACATACCAACAAACAGGTAGAGGAGAGAGAGGTGATGTTCTCTCCTTTATATAGTCTTAGGGTGGGGTCTTGCAACCCTGTCCCAGATTTGTCAGCTACCTGAGTCTCTGGAATTTCCTTCCTGCACTGTCCTTCCAGGGAGGGATGTTCATTTCTAGCTCTCCTGAGCTTCCTCCCATCCTGTCCCCTACTGAGAGGCTGCCTTTCTGTAAACATCCTCAGAGACCCATCAAAGATCACTTAAAAGGTCGAGTTGACAACAAAACCTAACCATCACAAGGATCATGGGGAAAGAGATTAGAAATGAGGGTTCCAGTGGTGGATGAGACAGTGACAAGGGGTAAAATAGGGAATAAGGCAAAGGAAACAGCAGAAGAGATGTCTGTACTGGATTCTAATAGTCATTGAGATTGCTGTGTGAATGTAGGAAAATGGAGAATGATCTGGAAGATGGCTGGCCCTTCCTGCCTGGGGATTATTTGTAAAGGATAATAGTCACTTAGAAAAATCAGGTGGGATTTTTGTTGGGTTTTGTTGTTGTTTTGAAAATCAAGTACATAATATCCCTCGGCAGGTTTTATTTTTCGTAAACACGAAGTCACAAGTGTTGGTATCCCAACAGAAGCATCTGATGTGAAAAGTGAAGCATTGAAGTCAAACGGAAAACCTTCAAGATTCATTTCCTGTACTCATTAGCCACCAAAATATGTTGGTTCTAATAATTGTGCTGCTGAACATTTAAAGACAGCATCCTGTTCTCTCCTGTCTATTAAAGTTGGGGGCACACCCCACTTTTCCTTGGTGACCTGACACGATTTCATCTCCAATTCGAAGCTACACAGAGTTGAGAGATAATTCCGCTGTGTGTTTCTAAGCAAGAGTTAAATCCTTCCCAGTGTCATGTAGCACCAGATCGAAGTAAACAGACTATGATTTCAGTGCTAGACACAGCCTTGAGGCAGAAGAAATTACACTGTCATGCCCAGGATATGTAGCCGCTGCTATTTCGGTGCTTGACTTCTTTGTTGTCACATAGTTGAAGGCAATCCAGATGAGGAAGAGCTTTAACCAATGCAAGGAGAAAATTCCCTGCACATGGTGAGGGGAGCCTGGAGAGGAAAGCCAGCCTAGGACCTCGTAATGAGGGCTCGCTCTAGTGGACCACGGCTTCACTTTCCTGTGCATTCTTAGTTTATCTTTATTTACTTATTTGCAAGCAGAGAGAGAAGAGAGGCACACAGAGAATGGGTGCATTAGGGCCTCCAGCTGCTGCAGATGAACTCCAGATGCATGTGCCACCTTGTGCATCTGGCTTTACGTGGGCACTGAGGAATCGAACTCAGGTCATTAGGCTTTGCAGACAAGTGCCTTAACTGCTGAGCCATCTTTCCAGTCTCATCTT
>PVHP010011671.1:0-44637 GCA_004024765.1 Zapus hudsonius
AAAAAAAAAAAACTAAACAACCAGAAAATGAAAAAACCAATCAAAAACTGGGCCATGGAACTGAACAGAGTCCTCAAAAGAAGAAATAAAAATAAAAAATAAATCTCTAAAAAAGTGTTTATCATCTTTAGTCATTAGGTAAATGTAAGTTAAAACCACCTGAGATTTTATCTCACTCTGGTCAGGATGGTGAGCACCCAGGAAACAAATGCCAACAAATTCTGAAGATTCCTCATTCAATGTTGGTAGGAATGCAAGCTGCTGCAGCCATTATGGAAATCATTGTGGAGATTCCTCTGAAAACTTAAAAAAAATCTGCCGTATGACTCAGCTATATCACTCCTAGGCATATACCCTATGGACTCAACATTCTATTTTAGGGATACTGGCTCAGCCATGTTTATTGTTGCACTATTCACAACAGGTAGGAAATGGTACCAGGCTGGATGCTCAACTGATGGATGGATTATAAAGATGAGGCACAGATATACAGTGGAGTTTTATTTAGCTGCAAAGATAAATGCAATCATGAACTTTGCAGGAAAATGGATGGAATTGAAAAGATCATTGCTGAGTGGGGTAAGTCAGACTCAGACACACAAACACCACATATTCTCTCTTCTAGTCAGAATTTAATTTCAAATTTCTAGACTTGTGAACATAAATCAGAATGGGTAGAGGCCAGGAAGCAAGAAAAGGGCTGTGGGGTGGGGGAGTTTAACAGGAGAGTAGTAGAACACAGGAGACACCGAAGGAGAGGGAGGTAATGAAGGGAAAGCTTTAAGCAGAGACATGGATGGGGGTGTGAGGGAAGATAAACCATGTGAATGAGCCTTAATGGAAACTTCCTACTTGGCAGGCCAACTTTAAAATATAAGTTTTATGTATGTCAATAAAGTTCCCCTACAGAGGTTGATAATGCTGCCCCAAGAAGTCATAGGATATGAATTGAAAATTCCAGTTCCAGAGATGAGATCCCTCCCAATGAACTGCTTTTCATGGAGGCCAAGGAAGTTCCTAAAGCAGTATTGGCTATCACCATGGCTCTCGGTTGCCTACAGAAACTAGATGGTCAGCAAAGCCCTACTGCTGAAAACACCACCCATTTTGGTTGCAGGTCATAAAGACATCAAGCTGGAACTGAGGGGAATCATGCCTGGTGTTGTGAATCTGGCTTACAGCCTGTGAGTAGGAACTCAGATTAGGCTATCCCAAAATCTTCAAGAAAATGTTCCACCATGAGAGGGTACTCTGCAATTATTCCTATCTTTATCTCTCACCCATTATCTTTCTCTTTGTGGCACCTTGCCTATAGGGAGCTTGTTTATTACTGTCACATAAATAATTCAAGGCTTCTAAACCTATATGAGGCTGAAAGGAAGCATTCACCTTGTGGATTATCCATCTCTATCTCCATTCCTGTTGCAACTACTAGTGTGGATGGGAAATTCCAGGCAACACCACTAAACCCCATGTGCTTATTACTAGTTTTCATCAAGAAGAGCCCATTTTTCCTATCTCTCTTTGCTTCTCACTCACATGACATGAAAAAGAGCCAAATACAAGGTAACTTGTTGGACACTGGGAGCAGGGTAGACACAGCAGACAACAGATCTTTGGGATTTTGCTGTTCAAGGGGAGAAAGTGTTCAGATATTCAGAGTTAGGCTTTGAGAGATGGAAGCACTCAAATTCCTTTGCTTTCAGTCTAAGAATGGGAAGAAGGGCCTGGAGTTCTCACAGTTGGTGTCACTCTTCGTTGTGTGGCTCCATGCTGTGTAGACACTTCTTCGTCTCTCTTTATCTCTAGTTTTCTCCCCTTTGATCTCAAGTACTTGAAACATTAGGGGTTAGTACATTATCATGATCACCTAACCCTGAAGGGACCCATTTGCCATCTATGTATACTGTTTAACTTCAGGAAGTAGCGGATGTCAGATTTCTGAAGGTTTCCCTAGAATGGAACTGAAGTAGGGGGCCTCAAGTAGAGAAGTGTGGAGGGAATAACCTCCCCAGAGGTAGAGAAGTGAGGAGGTAACAACCTAAGTGCAAGAGGGAATGCTGGAGAGGACAGGGTCCCTGCAGAAAGAGAAGTATGTCAGGTGGACACCTACCTGAACACACACAGGCTGACCTTATTTCTGCGGATTATGGGTATTGAAAAAGAGCAAATATCTGTGAATGATGAGGACTTTTGCTGATCTGAACCACTGAGAAAAAAGGAGGAAAGTAGCAAAAAACAGATATTATCAAAAAAAAAAAAAAGGATTTCTATGAGCTTTGGACTTTGGATGTGTGTTACGGTGTGTCCATCTCTGTTTCTGTGAGCAAAATCAATTCATAGAAGAGATTTATTTTGGCTCATAATTAAAGAGATTTAAGTCTATGGTCACTTGTCTGTTTCTCTGTGCTTGGTGAAAAGAATGAGGTAGAGCAAAGCTACACACTTTATTTCCATCCCAGAAACAGAAAGAGAATGAAGTGGGAGAGGGGCCAAGATCCTAATTTATCCTTGAAGGGAACACTCCTAGTTACCTGCTTCCCACAACCTTCATCCAAAGGTTCCAACACTTCCCAATAGCAGTAGAGCTTGGATAAGGCATTAGTTTATTTTACATTTCTGAACCAGAATATTTGAAGCTTAAATATGTAGGAGAGATGATACATGTTCTAGGTATATGTATATCCAAAGATCCAGGCATTACAATGCTGGAATGTAGTCAAGGGAAATTCTGGAATGTGTGCAAAGAAGATATGTTCAAAAAACATTCAATAATATAGTAACAGTAATATTTCAAAATGACCTAAATGCCCATAAGAAGATGGATAAATAATGTATGATATATTCAGTCAATGAAATACTAATTAAAAGTTAAAATGAGCAAAATTGTTCCAAGTTTTGTTCAATAAGCTTCCTCATTCCTTAACACTACAGGTATCTGACGTGCTGTTGGGAAAAATAGAACAACCTCAGTGACTGTATTACAAAACCTAAATCAAAATTTTAGCTTGTATTTTCCAAAGGACCATACCCTAACACTTAATTCAGGAGTTAATTCTTCATAAAAGTCTAATTTTATCTGAATCAAAATTGAGAGAGCTATCAGGGAGTTTTCTTGATATTCCACAATTCCAAGAATCAATATTTTTTAAGGAAATAAAAGATTATTTTCCTTACAGTTCACAGTTACAGTCCATCATGGTGGGGAAGGCTTAGTGGCAGGAGTGTGAGGCAGCAGCCCATTCCACGCACAGTGAGGAAGCAGTGAGATGAATGCTTCTGCTCAGCTTTCTCCTGTTGACTCAGCCCATGGAATGGAGCTGCCCAGTTAGTATGGGTCTTTCCAGTCAAGTAACCTAATCTAGACTATCCCTCACAGATGTGCTTATAGATCTACTCTCATAATCTAAATTCTTTCAAGGAGACAATTGAGAATAACCATTCATCATATGATAATCATGGTTAAAATGGGTAGCTATGCTTCAAATAAGCAAATTAAGACTTTGGGATGCCCAGTTATTGGCTCAAGGCTATGTTATTAGAGCTGTTGCAACAATTCACCCCTGCTCTTGATAGCAATAGTGGTTCTTAATCATTTTTGTCTTAAGACCCCCCCCAAACAATACTAAAATATATATAGCCATCCCCCAAATCTTTTGGTTATAAGGTTCATGTCCATTGATGTTTACCATATTAGAAAAAGAAACTGACTTTTTAACACACAGTTTACTTTAAAATAAATTATTTTAATAACCATAGGTTCTATTGCACAGCACAAAAATTTTAAGGTAAGTATTTTCCAAAATTAAAATTAGTCAGAAGAGTAGTAGTGTCTTGCATTTGTGTAAATCTTTTTTACTGCTTAGATTAGCAGATCACAGCTGGAATCTCGTGTTTGCTTCTGAATTCGATCATTTGCAATATGCTCTCTTTGTTAAAGATATGAAGCCAATACTTATGTGAATGGTAGAACATTGAGGCACACAGACCTTATTAGTTTTTAAATATTGCTTTCCTCTGAGCTGAATAGATGCACTGGTGTCTGAGTATCTCTGTGGTAAAGACTACAGAAAAAAAGAGAAATTGTTCCTTAAAGAAGAATGAATCCTCTAACAAATTTAGCTATTTTTTTGTTTTGATAGTAGTTTTCTTATACAATATGGAATTCTGGCAATTTCCCCTTGAGACTGTCCCACCACAACTGCTTCCATCCTCTACTTTTTATTTCACTTTGAAGCATCTCACTTATTGTCACCACTACTGGTGACTATGATACCCAGCTGTATCATAGAATTTATCACCCTCCAGTTGAATTTTTCATTTGCTTATTGTTGCCACAACTTAGTGCTATCAAATCAGAAAGTGCAGGGGAAGGAAATGGCTCAGTTAGTAAAGTGCTTGCCTTAAAAGCACAAGGAGCTGAGTATGATCCTCAGAACCCATGTTGTGATGGCGAATAGTTGCAATCCCAACACTGTAGAGGCAGACAAGCAGATACCTAGGGCTCCCTGGCCTGCCGTTCTAACCTACTTGGAAAGCTCTAGGCCAATGACAGATTCTAAAGGAAGGCAGTACCTGAGGAACAATATCCAAGGTTGTCCTTTGACTTCCAAATACACACGCATCTATGTGCATGCATGCACATACACACACACACCTATAAAGTGCACAAAACAGAGACAACTGTGTCACTCAACCCTACAGAGACTATCATTCAACCCTACATTCCCAGCTCTTTATGCATTTTAAATGTTTGTTTGAAAAATGAACTAAATGAACCAATGTGTGCTTAATTCAAGTCAATTTTATCTCCACTTAAAAGTTACTTCACTGGGCTGGAGAGATGGCTCAGCGGTTAAGATGCTTGCCTAACGGAATCCATCCTCCAGTGCCCATTTAAAGCCAGATGTACAGTGCGTATGCATCTGGAGTTCCTTTGCAGAGGCTGGAGGCCCTGGTGTACTCTCTCTCTCTCTCTCTCTCTCTCTCTCTCTCTCTCTCTCTCTCTGCTTGCGAATAAATAAAAACATTTTTTAAAACCTTCCTTCATATTCCAGTTTCTCCATTATTAAGGTTTCACCATCCTTCTACTGGGAACATCATGAAGACTGTTGTCACCACTCTAATCCCTTCCTGTGATCCCCACAGGGCCTTCTAAAGGGTTCTTGGACATATTCAACCCAACTTGTTACATAAATACACTTACCACCAGTTGTTTTAAGGCAGTAAGGCAATTATCAATACTGATTCCAAAGCAGAAATCTGAGACATAGCTTTCTTGTGAAAATAAAAGACTGAACAACATTAAGTATTTTCTTTTAATCAGTAGTACCTTAAGTCATCAAATTTGATGTCAGATTCTTGGTGAGTGAGGGTCCTGCTTCATCTCCAGAGAGCCAAGTACCATTGAAATCGGACAGCTGCCCTGTTGCCCACCTCCTTTGGTCCCACTTTGATCTGAGTTAACTCCAGGACACCTTGTGGTTGCCAAAAGAAAGCAGTCAATTTATCTAATGGCACACATGCATGCGTGCATGTGTGCATGCATGAGTGTGTATGTGTGTGTGTGTGTGCACCTGAGTGTGTTTGTTACAGACATATAAATACATTCACGATCATACATCCAAAAAGCTCCACTGTAAAAAAATTATATAATAAATTAATCAAAGCTACTCTTATTCGTTATGTTGCTATTTATAGGAAAATTGGGTTTCTCCTTTTCCTATGAGTAACCTCTCTCTGTTTCTATAATTGATTAATAACCACACAGATAAAAATTGAAGTAGAAATCACCATGTTTGGAATCCCTGGGCAGCAGCATCCATGCTAACTTGAAGAAAACAAGCCAATTACAAGTACATCTGCTTAGAGTTTTTCATCTGGGTTATCAATGCCGTTAATGCTCTTCAGAGAGCAGTGGTGGAAAGTGTTGATCAAGGAGGGAGCAACAAGACACATTTTACTCATTTCAAAGAACCTTGAAAAGCACAACGCAGGCACAGTACAGGGCGAAGACTTGCTCTTCAGTGAGTCCCTTCAGTCAGCAGCTGTTTCTGAAGTACGTCTTTTGCTCCATTGTCTGCAATTCTGCTCTTTGACCTGGGTTTCTGTCCTTCTAAAATGGTATTTGGAATTGCATTTTTTTCTCCCCATGTGGCTCAAAAACTTCAATTTTCTCCTCCAGTTTCCAAGAGAAAGTTGGCCCTCTGTTGTTAGCATAGCAACCTTTTAGTCTTCATGGTAATATCCTCTAGTCCTGTACTAACCTTGAGAACACAGCTCAGCAATTATAGGACATTTCAGATTTCTGTGTGCCTGATCAAAGGGAGGAAAATGCCAATTCCTGCAGCTCAACTCACTAACATTATTTGAATTCTCTATGCTATAAGGAAAAACAATTACTGAAACTTAGAAAAACATAAAAACTTTAACCAGAATTATTATTTTAAAAAGTTACATCAGAAATGATATTATTGTAAGTGCTATTGTGCATTTTACTATGTAGTTATAAAATAAAAATTGGACTTTTTGTTGCTAGCTCTATCTACTCTTGTGCTCTGTACAGATATCCTACCTTCTAGGTAACCTTAAGAACATTCTGAGAACAGGTGAAAATTACCCATATAATATAGACTGGAGTTCTCCTGAGGGAGTCAGGTACTGAAGCCTGAATTTTGCCAGCCTGTATGCAGAGACTGGATGGCCTCCAACTATCACTCTGTTCCTGGAGGTCAGTGTGGACCAGGGCATGCAGGCTGTCTGCCTCCTTCTGCTGCTCTAGGGATGGGGGTCAGAGCTGTATCATTGTTTCAAAAAAAACTAAGAATTGCTCCATGATTTAAATGTGAAGATATATTAAAAGAAAATTCCTAGCTGGGCGTGGCTATGTGCATCTGTAACCCAAGTCCCATAGGAGAGCCGAGACCCATGGAGAATGACTGGACCTCATGAAATAATAAAAAAAAAAGGCAAACTTTAGTACCAGTAAGAGACTCCAGCTCAAATTAAAATGAAGTGCAGATTGATGGATCCCTATGTCTACTCTGGCCACTGCACATGAACATGCCCCTCTGCAGACAAGCACATGGGGTCGCATGGGAGCATGTGTGCATCATAAACCACATATACACACACACCAAGCAAAAAGATGCATTACTTACACATAAAAGTACTAAATTAAGCACCAAAAGTTCCATTTGAGGTGATCTCTTACATCTTAGATTGTGTTAAGTATATATGGAAGGCCAGAACATCCAAAACAAATATAACAGGCCTTTTTTTTCCTTCAAAATGGGAAGAAAGGCCTAACTGCCTAAATATTTACTATGAACATTAGTTTATGTAATTTCATAGAGCAGTGCCATATGGCATTTTTTGCTCCAGACATAGTATGATGTCATGTTGGAGTAAAGAATGCTTTGGCCTGGTAGCTATGGAAATTTTTGGAGCAGATCAATACTGTGATGGCCAGGTCTACTGGAGGTGGAGCAGTTGACACTCAGAAGATAGAAAAGGGGAAGGTCACAAAACCCTCCAGCTCTTGTTCCCTCCAAATGGAAGAGATGTTGAGAACATCTAGAATATACAGGATTTAGGAGGTTAACGAGAAGTGGAACTTGATGCAGCTTCCAGGAAGCCATCCAGGATGAGGTGGGACATTGTGATGACACATCTGCCTTCAGTCACCCATGCTCTGTAAGGAATCCAAACAGGCTCATTGGTTCTCTAAAATTGAATTTTGATAATATATGTGCTTTGATCTGTTGTCTGATCCCTATGTTGGGTGAATAGATGTGTTTTTGCATCTTCCAGGGAAAAAGCTTCACTCAACAAGCAATAACTATCTGGCACACATTTGGTTAATAATACTTCAATTACCTGGTCATTTCCCTACCTTCCACACCCCCACTACTCCTCACCTTACCCATACATAAGTCCTCTTACTGTGTTCTATGTTTACTCAGAATTTAGCACTTTCTAACAAACTAGTTTATTTATTGATTTTATTTCTTTATTTCTTCCACTATTAAAATGTAAGTTCCACAAAAGCAAATCTGCCTTTTTTTTTCTTCATGATATATTCTTAGGTCCTAGAGGAATTCCTGGCACATAATGAGGATGTAATAAATAAATTTTAACTTAAAAAGGATAAATGTGTTCTTTTGATCATTTAGCAATTTTTGAAAAAAAAAGAATTTTGCAAACTTCCAGTTGCAAATGTAACAAATTAAATCGAGTGTAACCTCATTTAAGAAATTAATGAGCCAATCATGAAGCATTGATTGAATCCACCTTGAAATAATCACTGTGTTGAGCTCTTTATAAGGGATGCAGAAGAATTTTAAAAGCAGCCACTAGAATCTAGTTGAAGATCCAGACGTGATAGATTTGAGGTAGTTAGTGCACACTTCAAACTATAATATAATTGTTTGACTTAGACAAAGGGTATTGATGGAATTCAGAGGATTGGGCAACATTGGAGTTCAAGAATAATGAACAATGCTTAATTGGTGATTAACATTTGATTTTGGCTTTGGAATATGGAAAAGATGATAGCATATTTTTAAATTGTGACAGTAATATAGGGATTGTGCAACTCTATGAACAAAGTTAAATGGACATGCAAAGAAGCTAAATAGCATTTTCCTTTAAAATTAGCATTTTACAAAAGGAAACTTTGAGATAGAAGCAAAGATGTGCACATGCTTGTATATGTTTGCTCCTAACTGACAACACACACACACACACACACACACACACACACACACACACACACACACACACACACACACACAAAGAGCTGTGATGCCAAGATGACAGGTGTCTTCTTTTTTTCTTTCTTTTTTCTCAAGGGTGATATGGCCCCTCCTCATTCTCGGACTTCCAATCTCATCAAGTGATATCATCCTCCTGCATATATCCCATGTGGCCATCTGCATGTGATGACACACCTAAGAGCATTCTTACAAGAAGCCAGATGAAGTTGCCTGAATTTGGACTTCTGGCTCGAAAGCTGTGAGCTAAGTATACATTGTTTTGTGTGTGCACGCATGTGTGTGTGTGTGTGTGTGTGTTTTGTGTTGTGTTGTTGTATGCAGCCAGAAGTATTTGGTCACTACCACAGCAAAGAGATGAATACAACAGATTACTTAGAAGTATTGCATGATTCTCCTTCATGGGGCTACTGAGAAGTGGTTTTTGCATAGCCAACATTAAATGCTCCTGGTACAACAGTCCCAGAACTCTTGGGGTATTCAGCCTGCGGCCATGCTGTGGTGGCACTGCTTGTCTCATCTCTTGTGGCCACAGCACATCTTCCTCCTCTTATGTCTCTCAAGAAAGAAGCAAGACCCTCCACGGCTGCATGTTTGGTCATGGTTGCTGGTCTTGTTGCTATGGCAGCAGCTGCTGCAAATAATCTCAGTTCTTAGGATCATTGATGGGTAGTGGCAGTAATTCAAATGACCTGGTTTTCCATGATGAAGAAAGATGAGGCTGCTTCTCACTGCAAAGCTGGGCTTTCCGTCTGAGGCAGCCCCACTTAGACATGGCAAGCTGGTGTCTGCTCTAGTAGAAATAAAGTGGCTTCCCTCACACTGGACACCCTTCCTTTCTGCTCCCATGTCCAGCAATTGCACTTTGGCTAAATGCACCCATTTAATAAGTTCTCTGCTTTTGTGTGTACTTTCTGAGTGCATTCTTGAAGAGAGTAAGAAAAGCAGAGAGCCAAAAAAGGGAGGGTTTTTGTTTGTTTTTTGTTACAGACAAAGTGGTCAAAGAGGAGAAAGAGAAGAGACTGGCTGCCATTAAATTCAAGTTAAGTATTATACTATTTATGTGCACCAAGCAGATAAGAATACCATCTCTCTGGGAAGTGTTCTCTCCATCTCAGGTTCAGCAGTTCTGCCATCGCACACTGCCACTCTGCTTGGGTCCCACCCTCTTTCCATCATGGAAAACCATTCTTTTCAACACCCTTACCAATGAGTATACCAGCACATCACCAAGTATTTTTTTCAAACCTGATTAGAATGCATCCTAGTTATAACAAGCTTTTGATCTTCATGGCTCATAGTCCTTCCATTACACTAACTTCAATACTTTCCCTGAGCACTGAATTTCACTTCCATAGCCCAGATTTTCCTCAGAGCCAGAGGAATACATATGCTAGAGTGCTCTTGGGGAAAGATAGGAGTGAGCAGGAAGGTAAGGGAGGGGCAGATGTAGGTCACCACAGTCCAAGCAGAGACCTGCCCATCAAATGTTTTTAGGAGTGTTCATCTATCTCAGCTTCCAGGTTGAATATGTATGAACTTGAGCAGTATGTACAGCATAAGAGATCCCAAGCAGGAGACAAGAAAAGTGCAGCCAGGACACTAGACAAAGTCTGAGTGGCCAATCACAGCTGCTAGGTCTGGAGCAGAAATGGACAAGATCTGACCAACTGCTGAGCAGAGCAGATATGCAAATGTACATAGAAAAATAAAAGAGGCAGAAAAACCAACACAACAGGACAAAACACACTTTAAAGAAAGATTTAAATCCAGTTCTGTCTGCCATGTGCTTCTCTCATCCTGTCCTGATCCTTTGCTCCTATGATCATTAAGAGAAAAATTAATCTTTCTCATTGATGCTTTTAAGTGTTCCAAAAAGCTATCTCTCATAATAAAATTCAGAATTAGGGTCATCAATCAGGTGACTAGAATTTGTTTCTTTCTTTTGCTCGTGTGTGTGTGTGTGTGTGTGTGTGTGTGTGTGTGTGTGTGTCAAGTGGTATGCTCTCTCTCTCTCTCTCTCTCTCTCTATATATATATATATATATATATATATATATATATATATATGTGTGTGTGTGTGTGTGTGTGTGTGTGTGTGTGTGTGTGTGTGTGTATGTGTGTGCCCGTGCAGCAGCCCTGTGTGCTGGCCTTTGATGGCTTGAAGGGAACATCAGTGTCTGCCCCCATCACTCTTCCATCAGTTCTTGTTCTTACTGAGCCAGAGTCTCTTACTGATCTCAGAGCTTGCCAGGTCATTTTCCCCAGGATCCCGAGGGATTCTCTCACCTATGCTCCCCATATAAGTGGGGTTACAGACATACACAGCCATACTCAGCTGTTTGTGTGTGTCATGGGACTCTAACTTGAGTGGGCTCTCAAGTGTCCATAGGCACTCATGCTAGGACAAGAGGTGCTCTTAATCACTGAGCCATCTCTCCCCCTGTGGGGACACACGCCAGCTTATTGTCAAGATGTTAAACATATTCAGTGTAAATTATCACTGTCTTCATCGGCGGCGGCAGTGGCACCATCACCTTCATCGCTCAGAAAATCCTCGCTGCCTTACAGTTAAGCCTTGTAAACAACACAGCATTATGTGTTCAGAGCATGAGGGTAAGAGAATTCATAACTGCACATTTACTGAAAACAAAGTATTGGCAAAATGCCTTTCACTGTCTTTCGGAACGACTGGAAATAGGGCGCCTTAGGTACCTGTGAAGACACTAGGATTGTGACCATACCTGCTGCACTCAGAGTTGCACAGCTCAAAATCCCTGCTGTCTAGTCAGGGAACATGGGGGAACGAAGAGTTTTGCTAACTTTGGTGCCCATCCACTCTGTATTCATTTTTCCTGCAAGGTCCTTGTGTTCTGAAACTTCTCAAGACCCATGAACATTTTACAAAAGGAAACTTGACAATAATGTATTCAATGGGAAATGAATAAAATTCTGCAGTACAAAGATAAAGACTATTTTACAGCTTAGTCAGCAGAGCTGGAGGAACACATCTAGTTTCTTTTCTATTCTGGAATGTCTTGTGTAAGGTTTACAGCCTCAAGATACTAGCTACATTCTTTTTAGAAAACTAAAAGTCAAGCAGAAACAATTTCTTTTTGGGGGTTAGTGGGTTCATCATGTGATAAGAAGATAACTAGAGTCACATTTCTAATCACAAGACAAACTTTGACTCTAATCATGAGGGCTTACATACCAAACTGCTGCTGTCTCAAATGATTTCATTTGCTTCAGAATATAAGGAAACTATAGTTTCATGAAGCTCTAACCTCTTGACTACTTACCAATCTTCCTATTATAGACTAAGTCTGGGTTGAGATAAAAGTATTGCGAGCAGTGAAGCTTGTCAGCGAGTTGTTGTTAGAAGAGAAACTCAGAGCTAAGAAAAGGAGCAGCCCTTGAGGAAACAGGCACTGAATAGAAAGCTCATCCTTTCTGGTTGTAGCAACAGTAGCACAACAGTCTGGAGGCACGGCTCCCCTGAGAAGAGACCTAAATCTACTTCTGACTTTTGCTGGGTTTTGGTAATGACCTATCTATTATGTAATCTGGGTCTCATTTTAGTTCTCTGTGGATGTGAAATTATCTCAATTCCGATGGAATAGGTAAAAAAAAAAAACCTGAAGAATAGAAAATAGCTGGGCTTTACATTGGCTAGAACTATGCCACCACTGTATTTCAGGTCCCATCAATCTTAGCAGAGGGCCTCCAAGCCCCAACATGATAAGTCAATACCTGATGATAGACATACTCAGCATGGTGTCATCAGAACCCTGAATTGCATGTTCTTATGCAAGCTTATGGGGCAAAATGAAGAACACTGGGAATGAACATGTTTACCTGCCCAAAAGCTATGGCTATTTATTTATTGAGCACTTTTATGATGAGTACTACTTGGATCTTATACATGTATGATAAGAGGCTTCCTAATGGTACAGCAATAGTTGCTTTGGTAAACAAAAGATCAGTAGCCGAGCAATGACTCACACTAAATGTCAGCTGAGAAGTGCTCTAAAGAGGGCCTTGGATTCATATAGAGGACCCCTAACAGGGACTGGTGGTGTTGGAGGAAGTGGCTTTGGTTATACCATGAAACATGAACAGAGTGGACTGGTGAGATTTCCAGAACAAAGGCAATTCTTAGAAGCTCAGAAAGAGTCTAAGCTTGGCAGAAGAATAAAAATAAGGAGACCAGTTTGATAAGACAAAATAATTTATATTTTGCTGCAGAATTTTACAAATCTAACTGAATGAGGTATTGTTGTCAAGCAGCCTAAATTTATGAATAAATTAATCACATTGATTTATTCCATGTTGTACAGAGTGTCACTAATACAACAAAGATTAATGTGCCTTAGACAATTAATAATAATCCATTGAAATAAACTGTTAACCAACATCACTTATTTTGGGTAGAATATATAAGAAAAATCATAAGACATAAAAATATGCATCAAGATACTATCATGATTTTATTTATACATAAGGCATTATAAAATTATATCTTTAAAAATTCAGACTTTTTTGTTTTAATAGATCTTTGTTCTGCCAAAATTATTAACCATGGTAAATGATAATTTGTTATATCATAATTTCTTTTTATTTTTTTAAAATATTTAATTTATTTACTTGTAAGGAAATTTGTAAGGAGAAAGAGAACGAGAGAGAAAGAGAGAGAGAAAGAAAGAGAGAATATGGGCACACCAGGGCCTCCAGACACTGCAAATGAACTCCAGATGCATATGCCACCCTGTGCATCTGGCTATATGTGGGCACTGAGGAATTGAGCAAGGTTATTAGGTTTTACAGGCAAGTGCTGAGCCATCTCTCCAGCCCAATACCATAAACATTTTTAAATTATTGACAAATTCATGTTTAACTTGAAGACCTCCCCAGGGATTTAAATGAGGGTAATACTCATCTAGATGAAAGAATTGATTACTTTCATAGTATATATCTACTTACATGTATGAGTACTTGAAATAGTTATTGATTTTTATAATGTGATTTTATGACACAGAAGGGCCAAACATGAAGAATTTATAGAGGGGAATATAAGTAGGGATTTGAAAAGTTAAGCAATACTCACAAATTAGTAATAAATCTAACTTCTAAAAAGTATTTTTCTCTCTCTCATATTGGAGAACTATTAGGAGAGACTTAAAATAAACTTCTCTTTCCTCTTGAACATTTTCCTTCCAATAAAAGGGAACCTAGCCAGGCATGTTGGTGTATGCTTGCAACCTCAGCACTTACATCATTTCCAGGCCAGCCTAAGCTACATCCTATCAAAAGCAAGCCAGAGACCACCAAAAGGAACCGGTTGAAATGGGAATTTGTTAGCTGGAACCAGCAGGTTGGGGACAGGGAGGAGGGAAATGGGGGTACCAAACATATCTTGCTCATATAAGGTATCTAATTATTTACAATAAATAAGTCAAAAAAGGCTAGAGGTAAATAAATGTATTCACAGAATGCAATTTTTTAAAAAATAAAGCACACTAGTATTCACTGGTATTTGTATGTGTTTATTAGAATAAAATATAGACTGAGTCAAGAGTAACTGTCAAATGTAATGTAATAAAAATAGTGTGTCTTTACAAAAAACAATCACAGTAATGGTAGGGCCATTCCAACAACTCGTGAACAGATTTAAGGGAATAAAACAAGCAATGAGGAATCCTTAGGGCGGTGCCTGGGAAGAGTGAACGGTGGCTGGGGGAGTGGCAGTAAAGCAGAGGCTCAGCTGACTGCAGCTCTGGCTTTCCACAAAGAATGAAGCCTTTGTGGAACCATAGGGCCATGGGGAGCAAGTCAGGAAATAGGTGCATGTGGACAATTGCATGCATTCTGACCACTTGACTACAACCCAGCAGAAGCTAAAAGGAAAGAGTCCCAAGTGATGAAACTTTGAAGAGCCTTGAGGTGTAGGGAAAGATGAAAACACTGGTCAGAAAATATGGAAGGTGAAAGTCAAACTCTGCCCCACAGCGCTTTCTGTGCCCACAGTGTCCACTGCCTGTTTTCTTGTCTGGGATGTTAAGAAGTCTTTACATAGGTGAAAATACCGTGCTACCAAGGCAGGAACAATTTTGTGATATTCCCACTTCTAATAGAGAACCCAAATTTCAATGTGCTGAGATATCATTACATGAATGATCAGTAATTTTAATTATGCCCTTGGATTTTCTAACATTGGTCATTAAAGTTTCCACAGTTGAAATACAATGATGATTTTTCATGTCAACAGTCATGACTTAATTCCCTGTGGAAATTATGAGTGCACTGTATTTTAATAAAATAGTATTTTATTTTACATTTTGTAAAGTGTCTTTTCAAAACTTTCAGCTGTCAACGGTGGATTGGGATTAATTATTAGTGGCAATATTGTATTAAAGTTTGATATATCCTTTTTAGGCTTGATAGTGTTTTTTCATTTCTTTAGGAGGAATATCAGTGGCATTTTAATATGCTACAATAGCCATTGAGAAGTATCTACATTTGAGGATCTGGTAATGCAATTTGGGGTACATTATCTTCTGGGGAGAGAGACGCAGTCTGTCCTTGACCTCTTGACCTTCCTGCATCCGCTTCCTGACGTATGTATGTACTACCATGCATGGCTTGGTGCATTATCTGCTGGAAATTTCCTTTAAATATATGTACTATGAGAAACTAGAAATTATTGCTGATTTAAATAATCTAGAGATTTGAACAATTTTAAGGGTAAAGAAGATCATCTTCACACAAAATCCACAGGCTGAGTTATGCAGATATGGAAGTTGATTGATGGTGGTAGCTGGTTGAAAGTTATTTATTAGCATTTCATTATAACTGAAATTGCACATTGTTAATGTAATAGCTAGGTGGGATAAGATTAGGAAGAACAAGTATATTTTGATTAGTCCTTTCTTGGTCAGAGACAGTTGTTAAAACTGTTATTTTAGAGTGTGGATGTTTGAGAAGACAGCTTCTAGCCAGATGAAGTCTAGAGGAGTGAATGATATATGTTGACTTGCCAATAGTTTTGAAATTGATGATAAGTGATGAGGAATTGTTGGGAAAAATTCAAAGAGATTAAAGATCTTAGAGATGTGTTATGAGAACTTGCTTGTTAGGTTAGTTCTATTGTTAAAGTGCAGCCTGAAGTAGTCATGGCAAGGGCTGACATGTTTAAATAAAATAATCTCCTTAATTGGGGTACATTTGCTAGAATATTTTTGTACATGGAAATTCAAGTAAGAATGTTACCAAATGGAAGACCTTTGATTGAGTTTATGAGGAAGGTGATGCTATTATTAGTGTTCATTAAAGTTAGGAATCAGGGTCATATTGAAGTGCACTGAAAATAATGCATGTACAATACACAACTGTTAGAAAGTAGCAATGACTATGAATGATAGGATGGAGACATTGATACAAAACATGCTTATGGATTCAATACTTCAATCCATAGAATAATGCCCATAAGGAAGTGGATACCTATAGGTGCAAGGTTTTCAATAATTAATGAGGAATTAGTAAGCAGTATGACTTTAAATAAACCTTCTGTCTCCCAAATGTTTTGCTCATGATGCAAATTGTGACTACTAAGCCCTGAGCATATACATAGCATAGCTTTAAAAATGGATGTTTAAGGCAGGCATAGTTGCAAATGTCTGTATGTACCCCAGTGCTGAGCAGAGCAGAGACAGAAGGATATCTGAGGCTCCTTGGTCAGTCAGTTTAACTGGAAAACAGGGACTTTCAGGTTCAGTGAGAAAGCCTATCTCCAGAATAAGGTGCAAGAGTGATAGAGGAGAAACCCTACATCTTCCTCTGGCCCGTGTATATGTGCACATAGGACATGGACATCTTCTCACATGTACACATACACCACACATAACATGCGTGTGAATATTATTAATGTTAGATTATTTTATCTTGCATTAATGAATAAATGTGAATTAATAGTAAAATTCCTACTTCTCCTCTGGTGCTGAAGTGGATTAGAGCAGATTCTCATTCAGACTCTTATTGCTGAGGTGCAGTCATGGATGGGGCAAAATCAGACTGATTTCCCAGTGTCAACCAGGGAGGGCAGGCTCATGATGAAATCTAAGTAATTGTTCAAATGCTACTGTTCTATCTGGGCATGATGGCTCATGACTCTAATGCCAGCACTTGGGAAGTTGAGGTAGGCTAATCACACACTGTGAGTCTGAGGTCAGCCTCATAATGTGTTCCAGGCCAATTTGAGCTACAGAATGAGACCCACCTCAAAAAAACAATCCAAATCCAAAGTAAAAGAAAAAGGAAAAACAGAAAATAAAGTTTAATAAATTCCAATATATGAAAAGTAATGCTATTGGTAGAATGAATCTGATCTCTTCAATAAAGTTACACAAGATGGCTTGAAGGACTGCTATTTGATTGTTTGACAAGTTTGCCACTCAATTAATAGGAATGATAATGCCTGCTCATTGAAATATATTGTTGTAGAATTTATAGTAACAAGGTAGATTTATAAAGAACTGACAGATGCTCAGATTTGAGGGTATCTACTATTTAGAAACATGTTACTGATATAAATAATACTAAAAAGTAATCCTATTTGAAACTCAAACTTTATTAAGAATTTAAATGGTTACTCAATGTCATTTAGACATAATTATCTTTATTGCCTTGATGAATAAACATTAGTGTTGGAATTAGGATAAGGATGAAAACAAAGATTTTTATGTAATGTGGTAAGAGCTATCTTTATGAGTTAGTTATAGTTGCTCTGATGGGAAATGTTTGCATGGTAAGTGATATAATAGAAAAATATGAGCTTTTACTTCTATTTGGAGTCACAAATAAAATCTTCCTCACAACCAACTACTCTCTGATTGAATTTGGGACCCATTTCACAGGAGGTAATTCATGTCTGGTACTTAAAACCTAATTAAAAACATCTATGGATTAGGTCACAGGCCCTGGGGTGATTGCTACTGCTGTTTGACTGTGTATGTTATGCTTATCAAATTGCCCCCTAGATATTTATGCTCATAGATTAGTGCTGCTCTCATTTTTTTGTCAAAGAAGCTGCTTTTTGTTGTAATTAATCATCAAAGTGCTGAGAAGTGACAGGTGCTCAGCATCAAATGAGACATAAGTCTCATACCTGCCATGACTCAGGGAACATTTCAGAAGAGATGGCGAAAAAGAATGTAAATGCCAGAGGACTAGAAAGAGTGCTTTGACTGCTGTCTCCTGGACATGACCATGAAGTGGACATTGCATTCATGGATTCACAGTGGCTATCATCATCTGTACAAGTCTTATCACCATCCACATATCATCATGGATGGGGGAGGAAGGCAAGAAAAAGACAGCCAAGTGGAAGAGGGAGCAGTTGGAACGAAGGCATTCCGTGGAATTGGACAGGGGTGCAGGGACAAAAGAAAGTAATGGGAGGAGATTATGGTCAACATGTATTATACACACATATGGAAATTACAATTAAAACGTTTTTAAAAAGCAGAGGTAGGAGGATCACCAATAATTTGAAGCCACCCTGAGACTACATAATGAATTCCAGGTCAGCTTGGCTAGAGAGAGACCCTACTTCGAAAAACAAAAGGTTAAAAAAATCAAAAACTTAGACACAAGAGAAAAAAATCCCCACCCCAAAGAGTGATGTTACCATGAATCCATTATCATATTTTCCTTTTAAAAGATGATTAATGAGTTTCAGTTAAGATATCAGGCTCATTAACAAGGTTTTCGGTGTTTCAAACACATACCCACCTTTGGCTGGATATCCTCACACAGCCTAGCCTACCTTACATAAGCTTTGAATATGTACATCAGCGAACAGCTAGGCAGAATTATCTAACTATAGGCTGATTTTATAATGAAGTGTTGAATAGTTCATGTGATTTATTGAATACCAGTATATGTAAAACTGCTGGCCACACAGCACATGGTAGAGTGCCAGTTGTTTCTCCTCATGATTTCAGGGCAGACTTGGGAGCTGTGGCTCATTGCTACTGTCTGGTACCTCAACACAGGTCTCCTACCCATTTCACTAGCCTGGGAAAATATCCAAATTCAAAGATACAAGGGCAGATTTTACACCATTGTAAAGTCCAGAATTCCTACGTTGGAATGTCTTCAGTCCAAGACCATTAGTAGTGCTGTAAACAAGGAAGATAAATTCAAATCCGAGGGATGTATATAAACAACCTGGAATCTGGAAGTCAGATGGCTTCCCAGCACAGTGGCATCGATTGAGGGCTCTGCCATTGCAGGGTGGTACTCAGTAGTGGTGGTCGTCACTGAGGTGTTGATTGACAAGTGAACTCCATCCTGGTTATGAAAGCTACTCGACACTGCATGCTGCTCCATGACATTGTACACATCCCCACATTATGTATGTCTGCAGTCACAGACAGCTAGTCACAAAGCAGCTCCCCCAACCTCCTGCATCTGTCCAACTGTATTTTGTTCTTGTTTTTCTCAAGTCCCTTGCTTAACTACACAGCTAATTAGCTGCTGTGCATGACACTGGCAATCCATATATCAGCCCATCTCATCTGTGTACAATGAATGGCCAGCCTGATGTAGTGCCCAAAGTTCTGTCCATTGTAGAAACCACCTCTTGTGACTTTCTCTCAGAGCCACATCATTGACGCTGTGACAGGATGGACACCCACTTCTGGATCCAGGGATAGATGATAGATTTATTTTCAACAGGCTTACAGCTTTCTCTGTTCTGGTCATAAGGTATTTTCTTTGGTATCCTAAGTATGGATTGAGGGAGAAATTGTGAAGCATTAGTGAAGGGCCACCCTGCGGGCTCAGTGGTTTTTATCCACACTCAGCTATCTAGATGCTGCAGAGTCCAGTCTGTGTGTCTGTGTAGGCTGCACATGTTGCAGTTCAGCTAAAGCTAGAGAAAGAGATGCATGCTGGGGCTGAAGGATATGGAAGGAGGCAGAAGTAGATGTGTAAGGCCAAATGGAGAGTAGAACTGAGGGATAGCTTTATATGTTCACACATTTCCCCTCAGCTCTCCTTCTTACTTCTCTTCATCCTCTTCCTCTTCTCTCTCTTTCGCGCTCTCACACACACACATAAAAGCACAACCACATTCATGCATGCACAATCCATAAAAACATCTTAATTAAATGATGTCATTTATCGTCCTCTGTGATTACAAATAAGCTTTCAAGATCATTAGCAGTGTGCTAAACCTCGACTTTTCTGCAAATGACAGGAGCGTGTGGCTGTCTAAAAGGGAAATTTTCTTTTCCAAAGCATTGCACTTTGGAATAGTCAGAGTCTGAAATGCCATGTTGCAGTCTGGTGATTTGAAATGCCCATGAGAAAGCATCGATCCTAGGTGGCAGTCATCCTTGTGACAGCTTGTCTCATGGGGAGCTATTATCATCATCAACATATTTTAAAATTCTGGAGCCACTTACATTAGTTTCAGAATCTTTTAACTAAATAATAAATAATGTTAAGATATCTGTTTGAGGGCTGGAATGACTCCAGAGGTGATTTATTTTCCTATAAAACTCCAAAGAGAGTTCACAAATCTAGTCTGGGTTAAGATAAATTGTATGATTCAAGGATAGTTAAAACAAGTATAATTTAACAATATAAATTTTGAAGTGATTTTTGACAATAATAAAAAAACATAAAAGCATAGGCCCTTATATTTCAAGTAAATACTTTGAGCACTGCATATAGAAACCAAGTAAAACTGAATTGAATGCAAATTTGTTGAGCAAATCATACTCTTTTATTCTTTTTCCTCAGAGCTCATAAGAAGTAGTTTTTTGGAAGCAATATATTAAAATATTCAAAGAGGAAATTACAAGCTATGCTCATTTCAATAAGATAATTAAAGGGCTTCAGTGAATTTTAAAACTAAGTAACTTAGATTTATAATGTGGTAGAAAGCTTAGTTTTATACTAGTGTTAACCAAGGGTTGACTAGCTCGTGGTGAAATGGAAAACTGGTGCCCAATAAGTACTCATCCAAATAAGAGCATGAGCATCCTCAGTGAGTTACAGTTGTATGGGAATAAGAAGCTCTCCTGTGCCATGGAATAACTATAATTAACAATAATGCACCATATACTTCAGAAAGCCAGAAGAAAGAGTCTTAATGGCTTTTTCATAAAGAAATAATAAACATTTGAGGAATATAAGTTCACTGTGACTAAAAAAAATAAGTTTACTGTGACTTAAGCATTATACAATGTATACATGTGGCAAAATACCACATGGTGCCACATAAATATATGTTTTCTATGTTTCTATGTATCAGTTAAAATTAATTTGATTAAAAAGTGGGCTCAACCAACATTAGCATGCTTTTCCTCAATAGAAGTTTGAATCCCTGGTATGACCCAGGTATCTTATGAGTGTCTCTCTGATAAAAAAGCTCAAGGCTATCCAAAAGTGTTATGGTTTATCCCACCAAACACCTGATATGGGCCCTGAACTCTTTTTGTAGATCATTTATTTTAAAAGGTATCATACTTGTAGGTGTCTCCTACATTATAGGACTGTCTATTGAAGACCCATTCCATCAAAATGTAGGCGTCAACTTTAGGACCCCTGCATGTCAATGAGTCCTCTAAAGATGGGCCCTGGGTCTCTCAAGCAGAGGGAAAGAAAATCTTGATTTCCGTAGGGCAGCTATGGAGCCCCACAGACCCTTTCCATATGTCTCATTCTCTTCTGCAAATACCTGCTCAGCTCTGTCTTTGAGAAAATTGCAAATGAGAATGAAACTCAGCCCTGTCAGTGTTACTGTATTAGATACATTGCCATTACTTTTACTCATGTCTAACTTTAACATTGACAAAACCACCCCTGGCACCAAGAGCCAATAGAAAACCACAAATCCTGATACCTTCCCCATTTGTTCAGCTTTGTTAAACAGTTTTTTCTTCTTGTACCAACTTTGTTATCAAACATCACAAGTATAATATCAATGGATTGGAGAAATGGATCAGCAGTGAAGGCACTTGCCTACAAACCATGTAAAACCATATACACAAAGTGGCACGTACCTCTGGAGTTTGTTTGCAGGAATTGGAGACCCTGGCGTGCCCATTCTCTCTGTCTGTCTCTCTTCTCTCTATCTCTCTCCAAAGTAAATAAATATTTAAAATAAACAAATATTTTTAAAGTACAATATAAAAATAAAAATCAATCTTCCAGATTAAATTTTATTTTGGGATTACTTGTACACATGATTTCTGTGGCTAGCTTGCAAACAATCATCCTATTTATTTGGAGAAGGAGAAACTGGACAGTTTGTGATTATTTTTTAACAGAAAAAAACAAGTTAATTAGAGAAGAAAAATGTGAAAGAGAAACCCCTTAACCACCTTTCTGAACTTGTCTCTTCTTAGCAAAGTGTAAAGTTCTCATGAGATTTGAAGTGGAGTTTTCAGTTAGGTAAGTGTAAAATAACATCATCTCATTTGTCAGGGATGAAGTGAGATATGAAATTGGGGTAAAAATGATAAGTTGTATTTAAATTAAGAGTTAAAGTTTATAAAATGCTTTCTTAAATGCTATCAGCCTTTGAAGCTTCTCCATTTCCATCTGTGAAAGGTGTGAAAAATATTCTGGAGTTGATAAATGAATAGTATACTATTCCAGGATAGTGAAAAATCCTTCATGACACTGCTGACCCTATCTGGCTCCATGTTTCTAGCTTGCTAGTTTCCAGATACTTGGCTGGTTTTCAGCCATAGAAAGTGCTTTCCCCTTGGGCTGCATCTATGCAATCCCTCTGCCTAGGGACAGTCTGGTCCTGCTCTTCAAACAGTGACAGATACATTCCTACTAGCATCGTTCACAACTCTTTTAACTTATTGGTCTTTCCTAAACTAGGTTACTTTCTCTGGTGATTCTATTGTTTGCTATTAATAAACATGGATCCCCTATGTGATAAAATACATGCAGCAAAATGTGTGGAGACACTGTGATAAAAGAGGTTTGAGAGAAGATTAGTCTGCCACCAATGTGACCTATGTTTATACAGGAGCAGACTGTATTTACGCTTCTATTTCAGTAACAATTTAGGTATGAGACAGAATAGCATTAAATCAACTTAGCTATAAAATAGAACAGAAGAAAATGTACAATGGAGTTGAAAAAACAGGTACACAGGGTAAAAAAGAAAAAAATCAGTGTTAGGACAGAAAAGGATGATGATAGAAAAGATTGATGTTTCTGATTCCAATGTCACAGGGGTATAAGAGAATAGAAGAACTAAAGGATCTCTTTAAACCATCCATTTTATTCACTTCTTTGAATAGACAAATGGAGACGTGGGATGCCACAAGAGCAAGGGAGAAAGATAGTACCTGCTACTGGAAATCCATGTCAGAGGCTAAATTCAGTGTGCCCAGAGGAGAGCACACCAAGATGCAGGCACAACACAAGAAAAGCGGTACATGAGTCAGAATCTGAGAGATTTGCAACACCCACACCCCTTCACCCCCGCCACTCTCTGGAGAGAGATATCAGGACTGAGAAGAGCACAGAGGACCTTGTGATTAGTGAGATTAGCAGTTCTACCTACCTGTGGAGTCAGAAAAAAATAAAAACAACAACAAAGTGTGGGAGAAACCATGCATCCACAACCAGAAACACTGAGTGAGAGTACAATGCCATGTCTCATTTTATTGCTAATTAGAGTTTTATTATTTTTAGATTTTCTATTTTTGCATTTGCACATTTGTACTTTAGTTGTACAGACATTGTGTTATAACTTTTATCTCACTGTGAAAGGCTTTATGATTATCATTCTTTTCTTGAAGGATGCTTTCCATGTCTCTAAACATACAGTTTCCTTTTCAATCTTACTTCACTCCCTCATTTTCCCTTTCCTATTTCTTCCTAACTTTGCTGCTGAAACACCATTATCTTTAGCCCTAACAAAACTATAAACTAGATTACCATTAACTGACCCGTCGTGTCAGTGTCTGAGCTTTGTAAGAAGAGATAAGTGAACAAGTGCCTTCTCCTGAAATTAGCATGGCATCTGCTGACAAGCCATTATGCTTGATAATGAGATCCACATTCACCTGAACATAAAACCAAGGGAAAACAACTCACCAAGAGGACTTGAGTAAAATAAACTTTTAAAAGTAGGAAACACACATCAACAGATATGCAAAATAAAACAGAAGAACACGAAAAAAGACCATGAGATAATATTCTACTACAATAGTCCCACAGACTAGAAACTAGTCAATTCGGGAAAACAAAGATTATGAGACAGATTAAATGTCAGAAATATTTTAGAGTAAACTTTCAAAAAGGATCAATAGTGGACTCAAGCAGATGAATGAAGTAAGAAAATCAATTCAGGACCTACACAAGAAAGCTATGCAGTCAATTCAGGACCTATACAAGGTTATCTAAATAAATGACATGGTCAGTAACTTAGAGGAAAATTTAAACACATGGATTAAAAAAATCAGCAAGAACAATCCAAAATCCTTCATCCCATGGAGTGTTCCAGCAGTCCTATTGAGGAGGGCCCTCAGTGGATTGGGGGCAAAGAGAGGAAAATGGTGGTACCAACACAAGACTTATTCATACAGTGTTTCTACTTATTAACAATAAATATTTTTTAATTCAGCAAGAAAATTGAACTGCTGAAAAAGAACAAAGAAACACCAAAAACAAAAAATCAAATAAAAAATTATAGCAGAGAGCTAAGAATATAACTCAATGGTAGAGGCAATGCCTAGCATGCATGAAAACTTAGGTTTAATTCCTATCCCCCCCCACACACACTACAGAAAGCATCATTACCAGACAATGCCAAGGAGAAGAGAAGAACAAATTTTAAGGATGGAGGAAAAGATTGAGACAATAATACATACATATAAGGAAATAAAATTTAATGAGCATGACCAAAACTTCTAAGAAGCCTGAAATATCAAGAGACCAACTCCAAGAATCTATCAGAGTAAAGAGCTGAGGTAAAGTTTAAATGCTTAGATAATTTATTCAATAAAATTTTAGTAAAAATGTTACAAGCCTAGGGAAATAAATAGACATTAAGGTGCAAGATTCATGTAGAATCCCAAAGACATGACCAAAAAAAACCTCTCCATAATATATGAGTTAAAAAGCCAAAAGTAAGACCTCAGGGCCTGTTACCAGTGACCCACTTTTTCAGGCAAAGGGAGCCTCCACCTATACAACAGGACCACCATTGGGGACCAAGTGGTCAAACAATGAGTCTATGGGGCCATTTTGCATTCAACCCAAAAACACCTAGAAAAAAAATAAGTCCAGAAGATAAAAACAACTTTAGCATGCTTATCACAAGGAATTGAATTAAAGCAATAATTACCCACAGCAAACAAAAAGCCCCAAAACAGATAGATTAATTGATAATTCTACTATACTTTAAAGGAGGATCTAATATGAACTCCTCTCATAGTATTCTACAAAATAGGGGAAAAAAGCATTACCAAATTTATTCTACAAAACCTGTATTGCTTCAAGAGCAAAATTGTCTATGGATATAACAAAGAAGATACAGACCAAGTCTCCCTGATGAACACAATGAAAAAATTCTAAACAAAATACTTTCTAATCAAACTTAAGAACACATGAGGAAGATCATAAGATTATACATCACATCCAAGTTGGTTTTATCCTCTGGATGAAAAGCTGACTCAACTTATACAAATCAATAAATGTAATACACTTATAAATAGACTTAATGACAGACATCCTACTATGTTCTCAATAGATGCAGAAAAAGCTTTTGACAAAATTCAGTGACCCTTTGTGACAAAAGTCTTGAATAAATTAAGAATAGATGAAGCATGCCTTAACAAACTCAAGGCTACCAACAATCAACCTATACACTATATGGGAAAAAACCTGAGGGCATTTTCTCTAAAATCTGGAATGATACAAGTGTGTCCTTTCTCTCCATACTTATTCAATAAAATGTTCAAAGTCCAGATAGAGCAATAAGAAATAAAATGACATAAAATGAATACAAATAGAAAAGAAAGAAATAAAATTACCAATATCTTCACAATACATGATTCAATTCATAAAAGACCCTATACATTTGGCATTAAAAATCCCAAACTTTTAGATCTGATGTGCATAACAAAAAGTATTATTCTTGATAAAGTTTGCTTTATTCCAAAGATGCAGGGTTGATTCAACATTTATAAATAAGTAATTGCAATATGTCACATAAATAGACTCAAGAAGGAAATTACATCCCAATAGATGCAGGAAAGACTTATGACAAAATCCAATATCCCTTCTGATACATGTATTATAGAGATTAGGGATGGAAGGAACATATCTCAACAAAATAAAGACTTTAGCCCACATCGTGCTAAATAGAAAAATAAAACTCAAAGCATTCTTATTGAATTTGGAATGATAGTAGTGTGTCCACTCTTTCATTTCTATATAATACTGTGGTTAAAGTCTTGGCTAGAGCAATAAGACAAGAAAAAGAAATAAAAGGACTATAAACTGGAAAGTCAAACCATTTTTATTTGCAGATGACATGATTCTATACACAATGAGATCATAAAGACTCCACTAGAAAACTCTTAGAGCTGATAAACACTTTCAGCAGGGTGTAGAATACAAAATTAGCATAGAAAAATCAGTAGCCTTCTTATATACCAATGACAAACATACTTAGAAAGAAATCAGAGAAACAGTCCATTCACAATAGCCACAAAAAATATAATACCTCAGAATATCCCTAACCAAGGAAGTGAAAGACAATCAACAATGAAAATATTAAAACATTGAAGAAATAAACAGAACAGATGAAAAGACCTCCCACGCTCATGGATTAGAAGAATTGATATGATAAAAACAGTAATCATATCAAAAGCAATTTACAGATTCAATGCAATCTCAATCAATATCCCAGTACCATTATTCACAGAAATAAAAAATTCCAATTCATATTGAAGTTCAAAAGAGCTTAGATAGTCAAAAGTATCCTCAAAAAATTATCACTGGAGGTATTACCATATCTGATTTTAAGTTATATTATAGAGCCATACTAAAAACCATATTACTGGACTAAAAATGGTAAATAGATCAATAGAATAGAACTTCCAGGTATAAGTTTATGTAACTACAGCCACCTTCTTTTTGATGAAGATGCCAAAAACATACACTGGAGAAAAAAATGACATTTTGAATAAATGATACTGGGTAGACTTCTGTATGTAGAAGAATGTAACTAGATTCTACCTCTCACCCTGTACAAAAACTAACTCCACATAGATCAAGGATTTCCATATTATAGCTTAAACTTTAAAATGGCTAGAGGAAAATTAATAAAAAATATCAAAATATAGGCATAGGGAAGTTCTTCTGAATAGGACTGCCCAGAAAATAAGGGAAACAACCAACAAATGGGAATTTGTGAAGCTCGAAATCTACCAGAAAGCTACAAAATCAATCAAATGAGTAAAGATACAACACACAGAATGGAAAACAAACATTGCCATAAACACATATGGCAGAGGATAAATATTTAGAATATATTAATAACTTGTAAATGTAAACAATAAAAAAACTGTCAAAGAAACACAAATGGTCAACAAATATTTTAAAAAGTCATCAACACCCTTAAACATCATAGAAATATAAGTTAGAACTATTTTTAGATTCCATCTTACCACAGTCAGAATGGCTACCATTAAAATAAAAATCAAATAATAACAAATGCTGGTAAAGCTTTGAGAAAGAGAAACCATTATTTATGGTCGGTAGAAGTGCAAACTGGCATAGGAAATCTGTGTATAGGCTTCTCAAAAATCTAAAAATACATGTACCATGTGTCTTAGCTATATCTCTTCTGGGCATATACCCTAAGTATTCTCCATATTAACTATAGAGATACTTGCTCATCCATGTTTGATACTGCTTTATTCATAATAGCTAGTAAATGGAATCAGTCTAGATACCTACAAACTGATTAATTAGTAATGAAGATGTGGCACATACACACAATGGATAAAAACTTATTAAGCTATAAACAAATATATTAAAAATCTTAGATCTGAAAAAATATTACACTAACTGATATAACACTGGTAAGAAAGAGAAATGTCATATGTTTTTTTCTCATGTGTTGATCCTTACCTCAAATTTTTAAATGTATATGGAAGTTGGAGCAAGAGTCAGTAGAGACCTGGTAGCTATCAAGGTACCATGATGGGGAGGGTGAAGGGAAGAGCTTAAAAGGAGGGGATAGTAGATATGTGAGCAGAGGGGCAGAATATTGAGGATGTAAATGTCCTAGTAGGATCAGGGGAAGGTGATGGATGAGAGGAGGGGGTGGTTGTGATAGTTTCATCCAGGTGTGTTCTGAATGTTTGATTCCCATTTGATGGCAATCTTGGAACCTTGTTGGAGGTGTGTTGTTGGGGTGGGTTTATTGGTGTTATAGACAGCTTCCCATTGCCAGTGTTTGCAGTGCTGTGGGGAGGTGGTCTACCCTCTGCTCATGCAGCTGTTTTCCCTGCCATCATGGAGTTCCCCCTCAAGCCTGTAAGCCAAAATAAGCCCATTCCCCCACAAGCTGCTTTTGATCGGATTCTTTTCCTTCAGTAACAAAAAGCTAACTATAAAAGTTTTGGTACCAGAGAGTGGGATCTGTTGTAGCTGCTAGAACCCTGGTTCTGTGTCTTTTGACTTTTTGGAAGTGATTTACAGGAGGAATGTGGACAGTTTTGAAACATTGGCCTAAGAGACACCTTGCAGTTCTATAAGTTCAGCTTAATGGACCATTCTGGTCAGAGTTGAAAGAACTGAATACAGTAAGAATTATGGACTGTAAGGTTTGGCTTATGAGGGTGAGAAGGAACTTTGTCAGGACTGTGCCAGAAGCAGTTTGTGTGAGAGGTTTGCTGCTTCTGCCTGCCTGTGTCCTGAGAACTTGTGCAGGTTTGCTTTGCATAGAAATGGACTGGCAGGGGCAGATGGAGATGGCACAGAAAAAAATGAAATCTTTGTGCTGAAACTTCTGCCAATTCAGCTGCAACTGTTTGAGAGATTACAACCATTGAGAATGGGCCAGGCGATCTGCATTGGGACAGTAGGAAGAATGTGACTCTCTGAAATAGGAAGCCTGAATGTTGTAGTTTTCTTGCTCTTCAAAGTTGGCTTTGTTCCCACTGGATTAACAAATTGGTACCCCACTTGGTACTATGGAGAGTAACAAATGCAGGAAGAGAAGGTTATTAGATTAAGTTCCTTTTGGAGTCTGTAAACCAAAATATACCCATTCCTTCTATCACCTATTTTTTGTTGGGTTCTTTGTCGCAGTAATAAGAAAGCTGACTATTACAACAGTGGGGAAGGATTCACCAAAACTAAAGATGCTATTAGAAAGCCATTGGGAAACCCCAAAATGAAAAACATTAGGAAAAAATGGAGAGCTATAGTTTTGGCAGAAACTTCCTATGAGGGTAGATAATGCTGCTCTCAGAAGCCATGTGTTTTTGCCAGCAGTGAGATACCTCTCAGTGAATTCTTGGTCACAGAGGTCCTCGTTCCCCCTCCCCCACCTCACAACCAATACAGCCTATTGCTTAAGGCTCTTGGTTGCCTACAAGTTCTAGATGGTAAGACCCTATTGTTGAATATACCACAGGTGTCAGTCAAGGGGCACCAAAAAACAAGCAAGAATAAAGCCCAAAGTTTTTTCCCTCCTAATGCTAGAAAGTTCTATGTGGGCTAGGAGAAGAATCATCAAAAGGCTTAATCGCCTATGGATCCACCCTGTGTGCTACACACCTAGCGAGGCAAAAGGTGGCCATTAGTGCAAGAATGCCATCACTGTTGTGAGAGTAACCAACCACTCTCTTGATTACATCTGAGACCTGCCTGAAGGAAGGAATTCATAAACTAGTATGAAACCTGGTCAGAAGTCTATGGCTCAGAAGGTCACAGAACCTCAGGGGGAAGACACCACTCTTGTTTGACTAAATGGATATATTTCTCCCATAAAATTGCCCCTAAATACTTACATTAAATTCATATCCATATATTAGTACTGCTTACACCTTTGGCCAGAGAAGGGACAATATAAAACAAGCAGGAAAAGAGCTGGAAGTTCCTACTGAGGATACTCCAAGATCATCAAGGTGCTGAGAATAAGTGGCAGGTGAGTGCTAAATGCTAAATGAGACATCATTATCAGACCCTCCAAAGCCCAGGGAATATTGACAAAAGATGGTTGAAAGAATAAAAGAGCCCGAAGATGGGAAGGAATACTTTGTAAAACTATCTTGCTGTTGTGGTCAGCTTTCTAGTTGCTGTGCCAAAAGAACCCAAACAAAAGTGGCTTGTGGAGGAATGGGTTTACTTGGCTTATGGACCTGAGGGGAGACTCCATCCTGGCAGGGAAAATGATGGCATGAGCAGAGGGGTGGACATCACTTCTGCCACAGCACTGGAAATAGCTGCAGGAAGGTGTGCCAAACACTGGCAAGGGGAAGCTGGCTTATAACCCCATAAGTCCGCCCCCAACAACACAGCTCTAGTAAGGTTGTAATTCCTGAACTGCCATCAACTGAGGATCAATCATTGAGAATACATTCATTTGTTTGTGGGGGTCACCTGGATCAAACCATGACAGTCCACCCCTGGCCCCCACAAACTAATAATCATACATGATGTAAATACAATGCATTCAGCTCAACTCTTAAGTCCCCACAGCTTTCAACTGAGCCATAATACCAAAATAATACCAAAATTATACCAAAAATAATACCAAAAATAAGCCCATAATGGCACAGAACATTCACACTGCAAAACATGAGGCACAGCAAAAACAGATTGAACCAATACAAGATTTAAAACAAGCAGGGCACCATCAATCTCTAACTCCAAGTTCAATGATTCTAACCAGTAACAAATGCCTTGGAGATTTGATTCTGCCCCTCTTGGTCAGCTACTCACAGTCCAGGAAAACTTCATCTGGTGCTGGCAGCTCGCCTTGGCACCCATCCATAGTCCTGGCATCTTATTGGGGCTCCATTGCAACCCACAGTTCATCCTCATGGCTCCATCGGGCTCCATGCAGGCAACCTAGCACACCTGCTTCACACACCGATGGCCATTTTTCAAAAACAAAACTGTGTTGCAAATCCAATGACCCTCTCTTCTTGCATTTGTTATACTTCAGAGAACCAGGTGGGCTGCCAATTTGTTAATCCAGGGGGATCAGAGCATTCAGGCCCCTTACTTCAAAGAATCTGCATTCTTCCTGTTGTTCCAATGCAGACCAGCTGGCCCAATCTCAACGGTTGTCATCTCTCAAACAATTGCAGGTGAATGGGCCACAGTTTCAACCCAAAGATCTCTCTTTCTGTGCCATCTCCATCTGCTCACAGCAATCCATCTTTACATAAAACAACCCTGCACAGGTTCCCAGGACACAGGCAGGCAGAACGCAGCAAGCCTCTCACACAAACTGCTTCTGGCACAGTCCTGACAAAGTTCTTTCTCACCCTAGTAAACCAAACCTCACAGTCCATAGTTCTTCCATGAAGCTGTGCTCACAGCACTGCGAGACATCTCTTAGGCTGAGATTTCAAATCCTTCCACATTCCTCTTGCAGATCACTTCCAGAAGGTCCAAAGCCACAGAATCAGGGTTCCAGCAGCAACAGATGACCCCACATCCTGCTACCAAAACTGTTGCAGTTTTCTAGTTGTTGCGCAGAAAGAACCCAAAAAAAAAGCAGCTTGTGGAGGAATGGGTTTATTTGACTTATGAACTCAATGAGAGACTCCATCCTGGCAGGGAAAATGATGGCATGAGCAAAGGGGTGGACATCACCTCCACCACAGCACTGGAAATAGCAGCAGGAAGGTATGCCAAACACTGGCAAGGGGAAGCTGGCTTATAACCCCATAAGCCCGCCCCCAACAACTCAGCTCTAGCGAGGTTCTAATTCCCAAACTGCCATCAGCTGAGGATCAATCATTGAGAATACATTCATTTTTTTGTGGAAGACACCTGGATCAAACCATGACACTTGCTGACATGAAGTGGCTGTTATTTTACAAAAGTGAAATGTGGAGAGTTTTCCCTTTCCAAGACCCCATTTTGCTTAGCAGAAATTCTGGCTTCTTTCCTTTATTTAAACTATGTAATAAAAGCTTTCTAAAGTTTTCCCTCTATGGTCTGTGGGTTTCATTCATCAAATTCAAAAAATAAGAACCCAGAGACCCTAGGTCAGTAGAAGTTTGGCCTGACTTTGACCATCTGCCACTCTAACTCCTGGGTTAAAGCCCAAACAAGAGCTGAGATTTACTTTAAAAGATGCCTCAAGTCCCGATATCTTGGTAAGTAAGAAACCTGGATATATACCAGGTACCCTGTGCTAGGTTTCAAAGATATGTTAGTAGGCACCAATATCCTTGAGGAGTTAAGGGTCTAAAATTGACAAGTGTGCAAACAACTTGGTGTGATTTAAGACACAATAACAAGAATGCTCTGACAGCAATAAAAATAAAGACATTTTGTAACACAGAGGCAGGCAAGGGAAATTTATTTCTACTGCATACAGTGCTGAGCAAAACCACAATATTTTTCAGGCCAATTATTTGGAAAGCTACTTGACATCACTTAGCAGGGAGCTTCCAACAAGAGTGTCCTTGCTAGTGGGACAAAGCATCTCACCAGGGCCAACAGCTGTCACCAAGTGATTCATAATCATAGGTCATCCAAAGGTATTAATGACTGGGCTCCAGAACACAAGGTAGTTCTATTGAGTTCATGTGAAAACAGAGCCCTAAATATTCTAGAAATTGTGCAACTGGGCTTTGAAATGTTGATCCTCAAATAAATAAGCAAGAGCAAAAGCTATGATTGCTGTCAGTTCAAATCCTCTTGAGAGATGGTTTACAGAGAATGCATTCATTCCTCAGAGTCCATGCATCAGGAGCATGGGAAACTGTGCCCACAGCTGTGCTGTGGCAGTTCTATAGGACTCTTAGCCTGGAATGATCATACTTGCTTCACAGCTTCCATTCTGTCTTCTGAACTCCCTGCATACAATGGCATTTTAAAAGAAATGCATCATGGTGCCATGTAGTGGAGTAGCAATAAGAGGAAACCTGCTTGGAACAATGTTCACCAACTTCTCCCAGATGTTTCCCCTGTATCCCAGACTCAAAACTCCTCCCAGTTACTGTCATTTTGGCCACAGCTTAGTTGCAGCATTTTTTCAGTGATTCCAAAACTTTTCATAGTCTCTATAAGATTTCGAGATAGCTGTCTCCTGTCCCCTTACTCTCCTTCCCTTTTCCCACAAGCAACGTTCAGACTAGGTCTGGGATTTTGAAATTACCTACTCTTAAGGTAATTGAGGACACCTGGACTGAGAGTTGGGAAGGCCACTTTCCTAGCCCCTAACTCAGTCACATAACACAAGACCCCTTCCTCACAGATCAAAAGTACTTCCTTTCCAAAGTTCACTCCATTGAGCATTAGGGCAGGACACAGAGTGCATATATACTATCTTTCTTTCTTGGGTGTTTATTTCATATGTCTGTGGTCGATGGTCACATGGTGGGAATGAAACTCTCCCTTTTCTCTGGGTATTGGAACTTACTGTTCTTCCCCTGCAATCACCATCACAAAACAGGTACACACCTAAAGCTGCAACATGAGCCCTCATTTAGTGGCCATCATGTGAACTGACTGATGAACTGGGTAAAGTCTGCACAGGAGGAAGGCATCCCTGAAGGATTGTCAGCCCAGTCTGCTGCTGTGGATGAATCCTCCCTGGGCAAAGGAGAAAATGGCACTCTTAAAATTTTACATTAAGTTCTCTGTGTGTGTGTGTGTGAGTGTGTACATGTGCCATCATGTGCATATGTAATATGTGTACTGTGGTACATGAAGATGTATATTGCATATATGTATGAGTGACCATGTCTGTGGGCATGCAGAGGCCAAAGAAGAATGTTGGGTGTCTACTCCATATCCATGTGCTTTCTTGAAACAAAGTTTCTCAATGGACAGCACCTGCTGTCTTTACAACTCCCAGTCATTCTCCAGGCTCTACTGCCTACAAGAGTAGCCTTATAGACATGCATGGCCAAGCCCAACTTTGTGAGGCTCCTGGAGAATCAAACTTGGGGTGATCACACTGTATCAGGTCCTCTTACATCCTCATATTTGTACATGAAGTGCCCTTTCTTGCCAAGTCATGTCCCCAGTCCCAGAGCCCAGTCTTTAAGGGTGGAAATTTTGTAAAAAAAAAAAAAAATCATTCTTTACAATAAAGATTTTAGATTAACTTATTACTGTAGGAAAAATAAACAAACCAATAATTTAACCTTAAATTGGCAAATGATAAAATCTAATTGAAAGCTAAAAAATGTTTGAATTTTTTGGGATTTTTAGCTAAGATTATACCCTCACATTATCTAGATGTCTATTTGTATATTGTTGCTATGACAACATTGAGTTACAAATGAGTGCACACATAAATTAAAATTCTTAAATAAGGGGCTACAGAGATGGTTCAGTGGTAAAGGCACTTGCCTGTGGTGTCTAAGGATCTGTAGTTCATTTGCAATGGCTATAGGCCCTGGCATGCCCATTCTCTCTGTCTTTCTCTATCTCTTTTTGCTTGCAAATAAGTAAATAAAAATATAAAAAATTGTTAAGTAAGCTCAAATTCCTTTCAATTCTTATATAGTTGGATAAATTGAGTTAAAATATATTTCTTTTCCCTTTAATTGCATTACATATTCTTTGATATATGCCTAAGGTTGGCCAGCCACTATCATATATTCATGTTCTTTCATGTACTTTATGTAAAAAAATGACATAATAAAACTTTTGGTCTTTTAAGAACTTTTATTTAAGAGAGAGTGTGTGTGTGTATGTGGATATATTTGAAGATTGATACTAAATTGCTACTAACACTTTTACAATGTATTTAAACACAAACTCAATTCTGCTTTTGTTTTTAAAAGCAAAAATGCTTGTTCATGCTTACTACAATGTAGACAGGTGTTTCAAGGGTAAAACATGCCAAACTTTAATCCTGCCTTTTAAATTTCCTTATAGATTCAGTTAAAAATGAAGGGTTTTTAGATGCTTTCTTAATGCATATTATATCAAGTAGTAAATCATTAACAAACAATTAATTTGGGTTCATTAATAAAACAGGACCTTTTATATATTTTACCTGTAATACTGTCTGCTAGATGTTTAAGATATAATACAAACACTTTCTGGTTTCTCAGATGCAGCTTCTTGTATTTTCATTTACAAAGGTTTTCTAATCACAACTTCCTAGAATTTCATTTTAAAGGTATTTTATATGGTAGAAAAATATCAACAATACAGGAATAGGCCAAATAAAATAGATATAAAGATATAATATGTATTTATGATGAATAGGGATAAACAAAAATACTATAAGTTATAAAATTTCTGGTGAAGGTACACGTTAAAAGATAATAAGAGCTAGGGCTGAAGAAGTTGCTCAGTGGTTAAGGCCCTTGCCTCCAGTGCCTAAGGCTCCGGTTCAATTCCCCAGTGCCCACATAAGCCAGACCCACAAGGTGGTGGCCCTTGTACTCTCTCTCTCTTTCCTCTCTCTATCTCTCTCTCTCCTTGAAAATGAATAAATAAAATATAAAAAAGATAATAAGAGCTAAAATTTAAATATGCCATGTTTATAACTAAGTTGATTACTATTAAAGGTTATTAAAATTTAATGTGCTAAAACAAAATTAATATGATTCTCTATTAGCAAAAACAAGATGTTCTTATTGCAATGCTCTTAGAAATATTTACAAAATGGCTTAAAAACAAAGATTTTATATTTTATCTTTTTAAATAAATAAGACATTTAAAGCCTGTGATTAAATTATATCCAAATGCCAAGTTTGTTTGTTTTTCCATTGGATAAAGTCTTCACTTGTTGGTTAAACAAACTTATTCTAATGGATAAACACTTGATCTATTTATAAAATTTGACCTACTACACAAAATTTCATTGTGCCTGTGATCTTTACTTCTCAAGAATGGTTGTTAAGTAAAGAATTGACACAAATAAAGATTTACCAAAGCTTTTAGCTTTTCTTCAGCCTGACACACTTTCATTAGTTCTTCTAAATTTAAGACCTCCTCCCTCACCATTGGGAAACATTCATTCTTGATAGTCCTTAACAACTAAGGACCAAATACTTAGTGCCCTGTCCTGTCCTGTATTGTCCTTTGTTTCCTATCCTATCCTAGAAATAATGTACATTAATAAAATTAAAGACTTTCAGGTAAGATTGTAAAATAGAAGTCTCACCAAAGAAACGTGGGCAGGAGGAAAGAATCAAGATAACACACAATATGTTCTTTTTCAGCAGGAATCAAGATCTGTAAATGAACTCATTAGACCAGGTGAGATCTGCATGGATAGGCAGGAGGGAGCTGCTGCTAACCAGTATGTGTTGGCCAGTCCAGACAAGACAAGCCCAGAATGAACAAGGATGTGGTTATGGCGTTCTTGGAGCTTAACAGGTGTCACTATCATAACCTTTGAGGCTCTGGGAACATTGTGGATGAAGAAGTGGAACAAATGTTAAGAGACAGGGGATAGGGAGGTATATGGAAAGCTATTGTCTCCACGTGACATTGCATTCCTGACCTAGTAATGACTGCCATTACCTGCATAAGATGTGCCTAATATTGTTATATCAAAATTCCATCATGGCGGATGGAGATATGGCTCAGCAGTTAAGGTGTTTGCCTGCAAAGCCTAATGACCAGGGTTTTCGTTCCCTGTACACACATAAAGCCTGATACACAAGGCAGCACATGCATCTGGAGCTTGTTTGCAGTGGCTGGAAGCTCTCACACACCCATTCTCTCTTCCCCTCTCCCCTCCTTGCAAATAACTAACTAACTAACTAAATAAATAAATAAATAAATAAATAAATAAATAAATAAATAAATAAATAAATAAAATTTCACCATGGATAATAGAGGAGAAAGAACATAAAAAGGGCATCAAAGGAGAAGAGAGACTAGTTGGAAATAAGAAGAGGTTCAGTATAATGGAGATGGGGAGGGAGCACAAGAGAAAAAATCGTTAATAAAAATTTTTAAAGTTTATCAGTATAACTCGGCTAATTGACAGAATCAAAGACTAACACTGCATTATTTTTAACAAATATGAAAAATATTTAATTCAATATATATTCATAATAAGAAAAAAACTCAGCAGAGAAATTCTCTAAAATGATAAAGGGTATTAGATAAAACTAATAAAATTAATAGCTAACATAATATTTAATGGTGTAAGTTAAACGCTTTTCCTCTAAGGTAATAAAAATATTTATGTTTCTACTTTCACTCAACAGTGTGATAGGTAAGCCTATCCTTACCTATTAATAAAAAAGAAAAAGTAATAATGAAAATCCATTTTGATTGAAGAAGAAATCATTTTTTCTTTATTCATAAGAAAAATCATTATTTATGTAGCAGATCCTAGCAATCTTGCATGAATGCCATTAAAATTAATAAGAAAATTTATCAAAGTCTTAAGATAGGTCAATATGTCAAAATCAGTTGTATACCAGTAATATGTACTTTTAAAATTGAAATATAAATCTATTACTAAATAGCATTAAATATGTTAAATACTTACTGGTTAACATAGTAAAATATATATAAATTTTGTATATAGAAACAGTAAAACATACACTAAGTTTATACTTAATAATAAAATTATATAAAAAGAACAAAAAAAGAAAAAGGAAAACATTAATGAAGTTAAAGACAGCAAACACAATATCATTATGATTTGGAAGACTTACTTTTTTCAAATTTGTGTTAAATTTAATTTTCTATTTTTTTTGTTTGTGGTGAGAGAAACAGTTAGAGAGACTTTGTGTAAAACAGAGCCTCTTGTCACTGCAAACACATTCCAGATGTATATGCCACTTTGTGTATCTGGCTTTACATAGGTATTAGTGAAACAAACACAGGCTAGCAGGCTTTGTAAGCCAGGACCTTTAGCTACTAAACTATCCTCCCAGCCACTTAATTTTTACTTTCGTAGTGCTAGAATCCAATTCATGACCCAAGAAATCACTTGATCACTGAGCTGCATTCCAGGTCATGACAATATTTTTAAGAAACAAAGTTCCTGGGGCTGGGTAGACGGTTCAGCAGTTGTGTGCTTCCTGTGTAAGCATGAGAGCATGAACAGACCTGAAACCATCTGCATCTGAATCTCCAGAATCCATGTAAACAGCTGGGTTGGCCACAAGCACCTGTCACCCCAGTCTTGCAAAGGGGAGCGGAGACCAGGGAATCATTTGGAGTCACAAGAAGAAAACAGCATACTTGGGTTCTAATAAGAATGGGTGGGAAAGTAATGGAATGGGACAGCTGACGTGCTGCTCCAGCCACTGCAGGTGACCAGCGGCACCACAAGGGGCAAATACAACACACACACACACACACACACAAAAAAAAAAAAAAAAAAAAAAAAAAAAAAAAAAAAAAAAAAAAAAAAAAAAAAAAAAAAAAAAAAAAAAAAAAAAAAAAAAAAAAAAAAAAAAAAAAAAAAAAAAAAAAAAAAAGGTTCTAACTGATGGAAAATTCAAAGCAACCCTCATCAAAATTCCATATGGCAGCTATTGAAAAGAAATTAAAAAGCTGATTCTAAAATTTATATTAAATTATGAATATAAAAATAAATGAAAATGACATTGATAAGGATGTACAGAGGTTTGGCGTATAATAAAGCTATAATAGTACAGATAATGTGTTATCAATATAAAAGAATAGAAGGGCTGGGAAAATGGCTCAATGGTTAAAGGTGCTTGCAGCAGGTCTGGGTTCATTTCTCCAGAACTCATATAAAGCTAGATGCACACAAACATAGACACACACACACACACACACACACACACACACACACACAAAATGTATTTCTTAAAATAATGCTTTAAATATGTAAGAATAGACATATAAATTCATGATGCAGACTAAAGATGTGAAATAGACAATAACTGACAACTATAGGGACAATTGGCTCTTCATAAAGGTGAAATAACATAATAGAAAGAGAACAGCTTCTCGGCACATATTACTAAAAATTTGACATCTATCTCAAAAACTTTGCTTCTTAGAGCTGCTGCAATGACAAATTTGTCACTTAAAATGACAAAAATGTATCCCCTCAAATTCTAGAAGTAAGAAGTGAAACATACAGGCAGCTGTCTGCTCTGTCTGGAGGTCTTAGGGAAGAATCTGTTCATGAATCTTGATCATCAGCAATTCTTGGTGTGCCCTGACTTGCACAGGAAATTATCTCACTCTCTATCTCTATTGTCACATGGCTTTTTCCCATGGGTCTCCATGTCTTCATATGATTAACTTCTTGGTAGGTCTGTGTCTATATTTCCCTTTTCTTTATGGGCCCTTCCTGTGTGTTATTTAATAGTATCTGTAAGAACCTTGTTTCCAAATAAAGTCACATTCTGAAATATACCATTAGCACTTCAACATACTTTCTTTGAGGGACACAAGACAACTTGTGACAATATTTAAAGTAATTAATTAGAATAAAATCATAGCTCTGTATGTAAGAGCTACATTCACACATCCTCTGGAAGAAAACATAAGGGAAAGTTTATGTGATTTGAGTTAGGCAGAAGTTTCTTTTATATGACACCAAAAGGAAAAAGTAATGAAGTAATAAGATTTTGACAAAATGGATTTTGACAAATTAAAAAATTAGACTTTGAATGATGAGTGTAAAGGGAAGCAGTGCACTAGGATATTTACAAAGGATTTAGAGGCTGAGACAGGAAGATTGCTGTGAGTTTGAGGTCATACTGGATATGTTCATGACAGCTGGAGCTACATAGCAAAATCCTGTCAAAAAGTGAGAGAAGCTAAATAATGCAAAAAATGTAACAGATCCTTTACTTTATGGGTTATATTGATAAGAAATGTGATCATGAAAATAGCTTTATCATCATTAGTCACTCTAGAAGCATCACTGTATACCCTTATAGAACTACGAGAATTGCTAATACTTAAAAAGATGAAAATTCTAAGCCTATAAACAGTATGAACTTGGAACTGGAACTCTTGGAAATTGCTGGCAGGCATAAAAAATCCTACAAGCACTATGCAACACATTTTGGTAGCTTTATTGTAAAACATTCACGAATGGGCTGGGGGAAGCAAGGTAGATACTTGTCATCAAAGAAAGAGAGCCTGAGAGGGCCTGATTTGCCTTGAATTCAATTTCTCAGCTGGGTTCAGCCATGCACTTCTGTAACCCCAGCCCCACGAGGAGCAGGGACCAGAGAATTGCTTGACTTAGCCATAATGTCAGATCCAGATCCAGTGATAGAATGTCTCAAGTAAACAAGCAAGTGAATGAAAACAGAACACCAGACACTCTCCTCTGGCCTCCACAACACACTTGGGCCATGCATATCTGAATACAGATGTGCATACACCATCACACCCACACACACAAAATATTCACTTAACGTACAATTTAGTAATGTGCTTATATTTACCTCAGCAAAATGAAAATATATATATATTTCCATGTGGATGTGTAAATAAACATTCATAGCAACTTTTTAAAGTAATAGTGAAAACAAATATTCATTGAATAGAAGATGGGTAAGCAAATTTTGGTATGTAAATACAAGGGAAATGCTCATGAATATAAGGTAATGAGCAATTAAATATAAAAGTATTATATTCTGCATGGTTCCATTATGAGACATTTGTTAAAAAAAATCAATATAATGAGAAATTACACATCTGTGTTCAATAGAGGTTTAAGTAGGGTATAATATTGAATGTAAGGGACATGAGGACATATTTTAGGATCTGAGATGATGGAACAATTTGATCAAGGGACACAAATAGTCCTAAATAAATGGAAGCATTATTTACGGTTGGCTAAAATGCATGATAAATAAATCCTCAAATGTCTAAGGCTATAAGTATAATTGCTGACCAAAGGCAATTGCCAGACAACTTTCTTTCATGCAATAATTCAAAGACAATCTTAACAGAGGAAGGAGCAAGAAACACCAAAGAGAAGCTATGGGCTATGATTAGACTATGCATGTATCATTGGAACACCTGTTTCATTGGATAGGTCTTGGTTACTTGACCACATGGACCCATTTGAATGACCAAGAAGAAGATATGGATTTTAGTGTCCACTTGAAACATCACCTAGCATCCATTTATGCCTTTATTTCATATACATATTAAACATTTACCTCCTCTTTCAGAGTGAGAACTCAAGTCTTATGAAACAACAGTTCTAGAATGTCTGAGTGGTGTGCAGCTTTCTTCATTAAATCTTCATGTGGTCATCTGGTACCTCTGACCTCAAAAACAGGTCATCTATAACACATTACCCAGAGTGTCATGTGAAGCCAGTATGAAACATGAATAAAAGTTATTTATGAGTTGAAGAGATTGCTTGGTGGTTAAGGCACTTGCCTGCAGAGCCTAATAACCCAAGTTTGATTCTCTAGTACCCACATGAAGCCAGATGGACACAGAGGCACATGTGTCTGGAGTTTATTTGTTGTGGCTGCAGGCCCTGGTGTGTCATTCAGTCTGCCTCTCTTCTCCCTATCTATGTCTGCTTCCAAATAAATAAGTAAATAGTTTTTTAAAGTTATTTATGAAAAAATGTGTAGAGCATGGCATGAATTATTCAGAAAAATTTAAGGTATACACCATGTGATGTATATAAACACACTAGAAAGATTTCAATACATGTATGGAAAAGTGAAGACTTCAATGATAGAGATCAGGAGCAAGGTACTTTTCTCTTATAGTAATCAGCTGGATAAACAGGCTCAAAAGAACAGATGCCAGTCTGCCCTTACAAGACTAGAAGGGAACTTAAGTCTGATTCAAGGTGGTGATGGAACAGCTTCTTAGTTCTTCCTTCTTAATTTTTATAGGCTCCACACACACACTCCACCCCATTGGTGAGCTCTCTCCTCCCTAGCCCACCAACCAATCAGGGTTCTTTATATACATTTGAAATTGTCAATGAGGCTCATCTCAATTGGATGCCTAATTGGCAAGAAAACATGACCCAAGTTGTTATGTAGATTTCCCTGGAATTTTCACTGTCAGGAAACTTCCCAGCTGGGGGACACTCTCAGCTTGGATACTTTCTTCTAAACCCTATTAATTATAATCTTTCTTAAAATAAATCTCTTATAATTTCCTCTTTGTGTGTAATGCTAACTAATTCTTTTCTAACATTATGACAAAACCTTGAGAACCACTGGCTTGGGGAGTTCTAAGCACATCCAGATCACAGAAGGACTTTATGGCTCTCAACCCTATAACATTAGAACTGTGGCAGCCCAGAAAGAGGCAGAGGTAGAATTGGGGTAGGAATTGATATCCAATACAATGTAGTTCTGTGTATCTGACAACTCATAACAATAAAATAGACAAGATTTCTTGGACTCATGTCCAAATACAAAATTCCCATGACTTTAACAATTCTGAAGAAGTTCCCAATTGTTTTGTTGTGTGCATCGGTAAGTGTTCTTAGTAAAAAATTTTTTTGAACTGGGATCCATGGCAAAATCCTGTGGGGACCAAGAACCTGGGTGGGGAAATTCCCACTAACAGGGAGGCTACACCCATTAGAATCTAGCCCAAATAGCAAGGTTTGTCTCGTTTAACCTATATTGATCTCACTCTCCAATGGAGACTCTGTTTGTATTTTTCAGAAGGCAGTGAGAAAGCCAGGGACAACTCAATTCCACCAATAAGACATTGGATGATGACTGACATCCTGGCAGGAGTCAAACCACCCCTTGCCTTCACACAGGGCCCAAATGAAACCTATGAGAATGTGATAAGACAAACAGGAGACCAATCACCACAGCAAGTCTAAGAACCCATGAAAGGCCAATGGAGACAGACATCAAGGATACCTACCACAAACCAGGGCAAAGATCCAGAGATACTTAAGATATCAACAATAAACCAGACTTAAAACTCACCCACCATGACTCAGGGAACTGAGCGGAAGAGGGTGTGGAAAGAATGTAAAAGCCATGGTGGGGGAGAATATCCAAAGCCATCGCCCCCACTCAGCAACAATGCACAAAAGGGGAAGAAAAAAGAAAAACTGGCTGTCTCTGGTACAGTTCATAAGCCCCTAACCAATGGACAGATCCAGTAAACACACTGAGAAAGGACCCCAGTGGGTAGGGGACAGAGAGGAGGGAAACAGGGATAACTTCAGAAGATTTGCTATACAATGTATATACTTATTCATAATAAAGATATTAATTTTAAAAAGGCAAAGCCACTATCTCAATTAATGGTAGCAATTAGCAGATAGGATTTTTCACCACAGGCAAACACTTGTCTTTGAGTGCTACAAATGAGCATTTAAGGGTGGAAGCTGCAGGTGGTATCTTCTGAGAACAAAATGATTATTTAACATAATGTTATGATGAATGAGATATCCATATTAATTTCTGCTTACATATGCATTATGTAAATAAATTCTTAATAAAAAATTCTTTTTAAATATTGTTTATTTGCAAGGAGAGAGAGAGAAGGAGAAGAGGGAGAGAAAATGAGTGTTTTAGGACATCTTGTCACTGTAAATTAACTCCAGATGCATGCACCACATTGTGCATTTGGCTTTGCATGGGTACTGGCGAATTGAACCCTGGGCTGATAGGCTTTGCAAGTAGTTCCTTTAACTGCTGAGCCATCCCCTTAGCCCAATATTCTTTTTAATATGATATTTGTTTCCAAAATTGCCACTTACATTTCTGTTCTGTATCACAAAGGAGATGAGGATGGAGTATGTTGCAGTCAGCTTTCTAGTTGCTGTGCAGAAAGAACCCAAGCAAAAGTGGCTTGTGGAGGAATGGCTTTATTTGGCTTACAGACTCGAGGGGAGACTCCATCCTGGCAGGGAAAATGATGGCATAAGCAAAGGGGTGGACATCACCTCCAACACAGCACTGGAAACAGCAGCAGCACGGTGTGCCTAACACTGGCAAGGGGAAGCTGGCTTATAACCCCCATCAGCCTGCCCCCAACAACACAACTCCAGCAAGGTTGTAAAACATAAACTGCTATCAGCTGAGGATCGATCTATCAGAACACATTCATTTGTTTGTGGGGGACACCTGGATCAAACCATGACAGGGTGTGGTGCCTATGTAAGAACTGAGTAAATTTGAACCCTTGATCTGTAAGTTAGAAAAACTCAAGAGATTTCTTAAAGATAAATATATTATCTAGAATCACAGAGGAATTGATAAGAAAGAGAAAGAAAACTTCAGAGGAAAGGCCAATGAAAGAAATGCCGCAGAGGTCACTTATTATTGAGGTGGTTAAATGGGTAATTGTTATTGATGTAATAGTTTAGAGCAAACAAAGTCCTCAATAAGCATTAAGAGCAAACTAAGTCTTCCACCTGTTATTTGGATTTGACCTCCAGCCTGCAATTCTTAAGAAGTATGCAACATGTTAAGACTTCCTAGTTTCTAAAGGGTTAAACAGTGTGTGACTTTCTTGTTCAATGAACAAGATATTTTTTTTAATTTATTGTCCATAATGAGTTACAACATTTAGTGGGCAAACAATGAGTTGTTATCCCCAATTCCCCGCTGCCCTCCCCTCCCCCCTCCACTGGATACCCTCCTCCATGGGTCGTCTGGATCAGTCCTTGTGACAGGGGACCATGGATAGCCTAGTATTCAGCCAGGTTCTCCTGGCCATGCCTCTGGATAAT
>PVHP010011672.1:0-18557 GCA_004024765.1 Zapus hudsonius
CTTTCTTTCTTTCTTTCTTTCTTTCTTTCTTTTTTTCTTTCTTTTTTTCTTTCTTTTTTATTGTCCATAATGAGTTACATTGTTTAGTGGGCCAACAATAAGTTGTTATCCCCAATTCCCCGTTGCCCCCCTTCCCCATCCCCAGTCAGCTGGATATCCTCCTCCGTGGGCCGTCTGGATCAGTCTCTGTGGCAGGGGACCATGAGAATTCTGAACACGAGTAGGTCCTGTGGGGTGAGAACTGTGGGCACACAGGGGCTGAGGTTTCGTAGGTGTATATCCCTGGAGGGTCCCAGTCTGAAGCATCCCCTGCTCTAAAGTTGACAGTATGGCTATTGACAGTTTAAAAATGGCTCCCAGCTTTGAGATGGAGTAACTGCTGAAAGGGAGAGCATCATTTGATTTTTTACTGTCAGAAAGAGTTAGACCAGGAGAGGTTTTCTCTAAAACTCAGAATTTGGGGGACAGTCTGTCATCATTATGGCTTCTGGGTTTTGCATTGTTTTTCTCTTGTCATAGTGATGTACAAATTCAAGGTTAGTTCTGACATTCAGAACAAAGAGAGGCACAATTATGCACCGTGGTCTTTATTGAACTTGTTTTCCGATGGAGTGGAGAGCTTGCTGCTGCTGCTAGAAGTGGATGGAGGCATTGTTGGTAACAGTGGACAACGACACACTCAGAGCTTCACCTTTGTCTAGAGCCCATGGTAGCCTAGAAGGACCTCTGGAAGCCAGGCAGAGGCCCCGGGGGCTGTTGCCTGGCACAGGAGCCCAGCAACCAGGAATACCAGGTGGCACACAGCCTCAGGAGACTACAGTGGGAAGCTGTATGCAAGTAGAGAAGCAAGATGAGGGGCGACGGACCCCTGTCATTTACAACGGAACATGAAGCAGGAGGTTAGAAGCCAGGCACACTCACTTGCAGTGTAGACACAAAACGGGCAAAGAAAGCACAGAGCACAGAGGCCTGAGGACTGAGACCTGTTTGCCTGCGTTCTGTGTTTCAGTGGACTGGCCAGCGCGGGGATGGGTGGACGTCCAGCTCTTGAGAGGGTTGGAAATCTTCCATTACACATTCATGTTCTTTTTTCATTCATTCTGCCAACGCTTCATAGGCTTTTTTAAAAGTAGAAACTTTGTACGGACACATCACGTTTCGGTACCATCATTTTCCCCCTCCCTGCCCCCAGTCCACTGAGGGCCCTCCTGACTGGGCTTGCTGATATTGACCTTGGGGCTATGAGTTGTGAGAGCAGCAGTCAGTCATGGGGTGGGGGCAGTGCCTCTGGGTATTCCTTCCCACTCTGCAGCTCTTACAATCTTTCTGCCCACTTTTCTACAAAATTCCCTGAGCTGTGGTGGGTGTGTTTTAACTCTATTATTGAGCACTTAGCAGCTTCTGGATGTCTGCGTTGGCGTGTTTTGAGTATCCTCAGTGTCTGTCTCCATCACCCCGACACAGGTTGTCAGGCTCCCTTGTGGAAACAGCCCCCCTGCTCTAATTCCTCTGAGGTTTCGCCTGGGCCCTAGCTGATGTGCAAGGGGTGCTTCGTCTCCTGACAAGGAGTCAGCTATCTTTTCTTGTCTTGTTGGTAGATTTTGGTTGTTCTCGGTTCTGCTGCCTTCTGCTTTCACCCCTGGAGCTCTAGCATGGTTATGAGTATGTCATCCTGATTGGAAGAGCAGGATTTAAACATTTTTTTGGATTGTTTTGAGTTTTGTGAGAGAATTTCCTGTAGCCCAAATTGGCCTACTCTCAAAATGTAGCTGAGACTGGTCTTGAACTTGTGATCTTCCTGCCTTAGCCTTCCAAACATTGGGATTACAGGCCTGTGCCACAATGCATGGCTTTGGCCAACTCTTCTTGAGTGTCTATGATGTGACATTATCCTAGACCTTTGAGATGGATTAATGATGGAAAAGATCAAAAGTCTTTGTTGTCATAGATTTTTACATCTGCCAGGGAGTGAAGATAAAGGAAAACCAGCGAGGACCATGACGAACAACTTGGCAGTGTGTTATAAAGTGACAGAGCTGTGAAAAAAATCAAAGTAGTACAGGTAATGGGGTGTGTGGAAGAAGGTAGGCGCCATATTTCCCAGAATGCTTAGCAAAGGGGTGAGACCCGAAAGGCAGTATTTGACCAAAGACCTCATGTAGTTAGACAGAAGCGCCAAGGGCATTTCTGGGCAAAGATGCTAAGATAGGCACCTTGGCAGGAGAGCATCTTGGCTGGGTGGAAAGTGGGCGGAACAAGGGCTTAAGGATGGGCTCAGCGAGGGGAAGGGGCCAGGAAATGACCCGGGGGCTCCTTCCGGGACACTCTGGCCTTTGCTAAGGTTAAACATGTCTGGTTTGAGCATTCTTAAGTGCAAATGCACTTAGGACCAGAACATGCCTGGGGTCACTAGTCGCCATCTAAAAGCTTTCTGCCAGAGCTCATAGATCTCTTTTGATGTGGCGGAGGGAGGATACAGGGGCTTCTGGCTGTGCTAAAATGCTGAAGCGAATGGGTTGCTGCACTCCTGGCTGGTCTTCCCATTCTTGCTTGGCAGGGAGGGTCCTGGGTGAAGATGGGATGTCGCCTGGGACATGCTTCTGCTTTGGATTTCATCCAATAAAAACTGTACATTAGGGCTGCAAAATTTTGTTTGGATCTAGAAAAGCCTTCCTAGTAAGGGTCATGTTCTTGCCTCTCATAGAAGCCCTCTGGAATAGGAGAGAGGGTGCACCCAGGCAGTGTGGGAGCATCCCATTCCCAGCCAGAGCTCGAAGAGCAGCACGCCAGCACCACGTGGGTCTTCAGGAAGTACCTGACAATAAAAGGAGATACTCCAAGTAAAGGTCAAGGGTTCCAGGCGAAGCCCAGGGTTTTATGGGAAATCACTTTGCTCATCTCTCTGTGGCTAAGCAGGGCTGAACTCTTCATATCTTGAAAGATGAGAGCTCTCTCTCTCTCTCTCTCTCTCTCTCTCTCTCTCTCTCTCGTGTGTGTGTGCATGTATGTTTGATAATCATCTTCCAAACCTCTGTAGGCCCTCTCAATGGGAAGGCTTTCCCATATCCAAACACAATTTCTCTTGGTTCCAGCCCCTAATAAGCGCAGTTTCGATGAGAAGAAATGCAAAACAGGGACTTCAATCTTCCTTCAGACCAGCTTGGCTTCATTATATGGAGTTGAAAAAGACATTGTTATTTGAGACACTCATGACCCCACGTATTTCCTTGTGACCTATCACCGTGCCCCACATGGCATTACAAGCAATTCATTTCTTTGCTCATTGAAGCCTTGTTAAGAGACAGGCTATTAAAATGTAAATATCTCCAAGGTAGAGAGCTTCCAGTGACGCTTTTCTGCTCTGTTATGACAGCTAGTTGAGGTTGACAAGATCCTTCAGAATAAAAGCTTTGAACTCCTACAAAACTAAGTTGGGATCTTGGCTCCGCCATTGAAGAGTGGGGTGATTTTGGTGACTTCATTAAGATGTTTTCTCTTCTGAAACAATAGGTGTGGGGTAGAATAACTCTAGCTTTTACTTTTGCCCAAAAATTAGGTGAAGAAAATGAGGACAAATTTTTCACCCAGTACTAGGACCATGGTAGACATACACAGACGAGTAGGATTGTGGTTGTTAAGCATCTAAAATGGTGACACCTTCTCTGACCTTTGCTGGGGAGACACATCTGCACACACACAAAATAAAATAAAATAAAATAAAATGGAATATAAGCTGATGGGGAAAGGATAGTATTGTCAGCCTTACAAAAATTCAAAGTAACCTGTATTGGCAGTATAGGGGTGAACAGACTGTCATTCCAAGACTCAAGTGATTGTCTTTATAGTTCTTGGATGGCCCTCCCCTCCCCTCCTCCGGAAGTTGTATGCAGGAGAATTCACTAGAAAGGGGAGCACACTCCCCTCCATCGCTTCTCCTTCTTCTTTCTTCCCACATCATTTCTCTACCTCCAATCCATGGTGCACTAAAGAAATAAACCTGGCCTTTAGCGCCAGGCTCCCTTCACACGGGCAGCGGGGCGGCCAGATGCCATTCCTGAGGCGACATCAGAGAGGGTGAGACTCTCTCCAGCGTCAGGGCCCTGGCACAGCCCAAGCTCCAGCGTGCCAGGACTCACGCTGCTCCATCAAGCCGCTTCCTCTTCTGAAGTCGGCTACGTCCACGGATTTAGGAACCAGCTTGCTGGAAGGGAGTGGGCACCGGGGAGGCTTGGAGCATCAATCCGTGCAGGCCATCTGTAGCTGGCTCTACATAGTGTGGGGAAGGGACAGGCCAGGATGCCATGGCTTGCTTTGTCTGACTTTGGTGAGAGGAGGGGTCAGGAGGTGCAGCATGATACAATTGAGTGGGGGTAGGGGATTAACAGGCATACACACTTTTCTCCCTGGCTCCTTGAATGACATCAACATGGGTTTTCTCGGGCATTTAGCAGAGGCAGGGATTGTGGTTTGATTGGCCTCAGAGATAGAAATGCCAGCTTGAACTCATGGGCTCTGGGACAATAGACGAGGATGCTATTATTGGAGAATAATGGAGAGAGAGATAAGAGGGAGGCTGCCACTGTGGAGGGCATCAGTTCATCTTCTATCCCCACAGGTACGAAACGGATCTGTGGAGGTACAGAAAGCTTGGGAGGTGGGGCACTCCATAAGGGTGCCTTTCCCGGTGAAGTATTTGCTCCTCTGGTCTCACAGGCATCCAATCTTGGCTCCACGGATGAAGTTGTTAATTTTCTGCCACACAGGAGATTGCCACTTGGCCTCTTTGGTCAAAAGATACTCATGACAAAGAGTTTGAGGAACACGCTTGAGATCAAATTGCTAGAAGTGATCATTGAACTCACCCTAAAAACAATGCTCTTCATCTCCTTCTCTGTGTGGTCCACTCCACGGCGGAGGATGCTAGTCTCTCTCTTGCCTCTTGAGCACTGGCTGCTTGCTTCGGGCCTTGCACACACGCTCTGATTCCTGCTTGTTTCTAAATATGCCTTTCCTTCTGGACTGAGTCTTTGAGCACTGGCTTTACTTTGGGTATTATTGTATCTTCTTCATGTAGCACTGAATCAAGGGCAGGGGTAGTCCTCATCGAGGGCTTCCCAAGGCTCCGTGGGAGGGGTGGGAGGAGGGCAGTTTGGAGCAGCTGATGTTAACTATTTCAGACATTTGGGGACAGTCTCTCTCTTTCTCTCAACAGATATGAACTCAGTTTTATTTTTGGGAGACAGTCTAGTGATGGCTCCTCTAGGGGATTGTTCTGAAGGTGGTCTCTAAATTAGCTGGATCCAGGATGGACAGAAACTGCCCTGGACTAGGAAAACTTGAAGTATAACTTATTATCAAAAGTGATCAGTTAGGTAATTTTTCCAAAGTTCCAAATACATTTTGAGAAGAAGGGTGTCATCTTGAAACAATGAGGGTTCCCAGTATCACCTTTCTTTGGGGGATGTCACATTTCTGTGGAAGACTGACTTTGGATTTCTTCTCCTTTTCAGAGGGATTGCTTCTTTAGGTTCTGGTATACGTCTCCTGTTCTAACAGACTCCAGAGGATACGATCATGTAGCCCTATGGAGACATTCAGCTTCTATATCAACAGAACAAAAGCCATTCTCTTTCCCAGACCTATGGCTTCTGGGACCATCAATTCTGTGCCTCATTGAGGGGAGACTTCTGATCTGATTCAGGACCATCTGGCAGTTGCAATAGCTCCTCTTCAGGCTATTGTTATGGATGTCATCAACTTTGATTCCAAAACTCCTCCTTCAGTGGGGTGCTGAGCTGGTGTGGGTTGAGGGGCTGGTGTTAGCTGAGAGGCTCCTTAGTGCCTTACTTATTCCCCAGGTGGTCCTGGTCTCTGGATCCCAGGATCCTTACATATGAAACAGCAAGAACAAGTGCTGTAGCCTCTTGCCACGACCCCTGCAAAGAGACCAAGAGTGATTAGGTGGTCCTCATAAAATTGGTCACTGCTGGGAGAAAGGAGACACTTGGTCAGTAGGATCTGGAAGGCAGTATGTGTGTGATGTACTGCACATGGGTTTCAGATTCAGTTTATCCAATAGTCATGAAACTCTGAAAACCTTGGAAGAAAAAAATAGAGGAAACTCTCTATCAGATACGAATAGGGAAAAACTCCCTGAACAAATCTAGACCAGGAAATACAGCAATCACTTAACCGATGGGATCTCATCAAGCTAAAAAGCTTCTGTGCAGACAAACATACCACACTCAAAGCCAATAGACCACCATCAGGTTGGGATTTAATCTTTGCCAACACTGGTAGAGATCTAATAACTAGAACTTACAAAGAACTCAATAAATAATAAAATATCAAACAGCCCTCTCACAAAATGGGGCTCTGATCTCAGCAGGGAATTCTCAGGGGAGGAAATACAAATGGCCAACTCTCATTTAAGAAAATGTTCAACATCCTTAATCATCAGGGAAATGCCGATCAAAACAACAATGAGATTCCACCTCACTCCAGTCAGAACAGTGATCATTGAAAAAAACCTACCAACAATAGATGTTGGTGAGGATGTGGGGAAGAAAGAACCCTTATCCATTGCTGGTGGGAATGCAAACTGGTACAACCACCATGGAAAGCAGTGTGGAGGCTCCTGAACAGGATGGGTATAGAACGGTAGTGGACCCAGCTACCCCTCTACTGGGCCTCTATTCTCAGAGACATCTGCATAACCATGTTTACTGAGGCTCAATTCACAATAACTAGGAATTGGAACCAACCTACATGCTCATCTCTGGACGAATGGATAGCAAAAATGTGGTACATTTACACCATGGAATTCTACTCGGCAGTGAGGAAAGGTGATGTAACTGAATTCAAAGAAAAGTGGATGGACTTGGAACAGATCATACTTAGGTGTTGCAGTCAGCTTTCTTGTTGCTGCGCAAAAAGAACCCAAACAAAAGCGGCTTATGGAGGAATGGGTTTATTTGGCTTACGGACTCGAGGGGAGACTCCATCCTGGCAGGGAAAACGATGGCATGAGCAGAGGGTGGACATCACCTCTGCCACAGCACTGCAAACAGCGGCAGGAAGGTGTGCCAAACTCTGGCAAGGGGAAGCTGGCTTATAACCCCATAAGCCTGCCCCCAACAACACAGCTTCATCGAGGTTGGAAAACCCAAATTGCCATCAGCTGAGGATCTATCTATCAGAACACATTCAATTGTTTGTGGGGGACACCTGGATCAAACCATGACATTAGGGAACTCACACAAGAACAGAGAGGCAAACGCCACATATTTTCCCTCTTATATGGCCCCTAATCAGGTTAAGCTTGAACAGTAAGCAAACCTGACATGTGATTCAGGATGGTAACAGGCCCTGAAGGAGGGGGTGGAAGCCTAACTCTAGGCCAAATGACTCTGACCTTTGGCTCCCTGTCCCAGTAAGTAGTTACTACCCACAGTGAGCTGTTGATCAAAATGACCTACATGGTCCCTAAAATAAGACAAACTTTTGTCACAGCTCTTGAATACCCACTTCAGGCAAAAGACAAGACCCTATTGCTGAAGATTCCACAGACTGTTGTCACACAACACGAGAGACCCTGCTGGATCTGGAAATAAAACCAGCTCCCAGAAGGCAGCCTTTGTCACGCTGGAAGGTGTTGCATGAGCAGCCAGGGGAACCAGACCAACAGTATTTCAAGAAAGCCGGGGGCATCTTCAAGCTACACCAACCAATGGCCTGAGAAAGCAGAACACACTGCTCTATGGCAGACAAGCAAGCCAAGAAGTGCCCATCTGTGCAACAGTGGTGCTCAATCTCGGTAGGTCATCAACAACAGGCTAATTGGCTATGAGATCCGCTCAGTGGCAGGGAACCCTCAACTAGTAAGGGGACCCAAGGCAACCTTGAATGGGGACCAAGAACTGGATTTCCAAGGGGAAGTCCCCACTCACCAGAGGTCTTCAGAAAGGCTATACCCTTCAGAATCTCACGAAACTTGAATTAGTCTCAATTCACCAATAATGATCTCACTCTCTGTTGAAACGACACAGAGGCATGGGCACTCCCATTCTCCACGGGCAGACATGCGATTTGGTCAACACTTGTTTGGAGTCAAACATTCTCCATCACCTAGACATCGCGCTGCCAAGTGCAAAACCAAGAGATACACTTGCTCTTGTGGACCAGGACCCTGAACGAGGATGCTCACAGGAAGCTGCTCAATGCAAATAGGCTCAGTGAGCAGAAAGTGGCAGAGCCCATGCAGCGCCCTCAGCCAAACACGACCCAGCAGGGAAACAGGACTTCTAAGGCTCATTCAAAAGATGTCTGCATCTCACTGATCGCCCTGAGACTTGCTCTTCCCTCCCCATAAGCCCAGTACCCAATCAGACTTAACTAGTGGGAAATCAGAAGTGGACAGAGGTTTCTGACCATGGACAGAACTCTTTTCCTTCAGGTCATTGCCTCCAACTGAACATTTTCCTGAGTCCAATGGCTTCTCCAGGATGGTTTTTAGATCTGCAGTAGGATTTGAGGTCGACAAGAAAATCAACCGGGCTGGGCGTGCAGCTCAGTGGTAGAGCACTTGGGTAGCATTGGGGGGCTGGGTGGGGAAGGGGGAGTGCCATGTATCTCAGTGGTAAAAGGCTGGCCTAGAACACAAGTCCTGAGTGGGGGTCTCCAGCACACGGGGGTGGGGGTGGATTTTAAGACATTACTGAACTAGATATAAAAGGCAAATAAAACTGTACGTGATCAAAAAAAAAAAAAAAAAAAAAAAAGAAGGCTCCAGTATCTCACAGGGTTACAAAACAGTAAGCTAAAGCAAGCCGCTTAGAGACGCACATGAAGGAAATCAGGTGGGCTTCTTTCGTAGGCTCTCAGAGAAAGGGCAATGGGAACGGGCCAGGATGGTAGCCTAACAGTTTTTGTCTTGCCTGTGGGTACATCGGCGCACATCACATTTAAAGGAAAAGCAAAACAAGGTACTCTTCATACTGTGAGAAATAAACGTGGGCTCTCAGGGTGCTTTAAGCCACATGCAGCAAAGCCTAGGGCTGTTATCCCAGAGGGTCAGGAGTGCCACTTGCATCTGAGTCCTTGGGTCCAGGCGTGTGGGTGCAGCCTCATCCCCTCCCCTTCTTCCCAATGTCTCCCCTGCAGCCTCTCTCCTGGGGAGTGTACCTTCGGGAAGCAGGCATTTAAGCGACACCAGCACAAAGAGACATTATGAAAGTGTCCCCCACATGAAATTGCACTTAACATCATGCTCCCGACACTGGCTTGAAATGACTTTGGGACCATTTGTTGATTTGGATTATTGGTGCCACTCTTTGTCCAGTAAGCAAGTGACAATCACCTTTATAGTAATTAACCCGTTTCTTCTAGGTTTTGACAGAAAATAAATGGGCAAATACACAAACACAAATATACATGTCATTACTAAGGCAAGCAGGCCTACTTTAGCTGCGAGAGGTATTGTAACTATTAAATTTAAACTCTGTGCCAGGTTCTGCTCTGGGGCGGGGGACATAGACATGGCAGCTGGGACCTCTGGCTGAAAGCACTCATTTTGTGAAACATCCTAGGGAGCAGGCCACCTTGGGGTGTTCTTCAAGCACAGATAGGAGAAGCCTTTCAGGGAGGGCTTCCTGGATGAGGGGTACATAACTCTAGAAGAATCGGTTAGGAAGACGAAAGATACAGAAGGTCTGTCAGCAACTCAGAAAAAGGGGGAAAGAGAGAGAATTTAGTTGTTTAGTTATGGGGGCCAATGCAGTCTCAGGGATAGATCATAGATGGATAGATCCTAGCTAGTGTGGGTGTGAATGTGCATGGTGAGTGTGCCTGTGTGTGCGTGTGTCTGTGGGGGTGTGACTGTGAGTACATGCCTTGCTCTGTGAATGCATCCACGCGTGCGTGTGTCCAAGATGAGCTGGTGAGGGAAGCAGGGCGTCACTAATGAAAGGCCTTATTACAAAGCATTTAGGTTTTGTTCTGAAGTCAACGGGGTGTAATTTAAGGGCTTAACAAGGGGAGTGGTATAAGCAGATCTGACTTGTAGAAAACTTACTCTTGCAACAGTGTTGAATCTCAGGGGAGGGGACCGAGGCGAGGAAATCAGTTAAAGGATTTTCCGATTCATTGCAAAACATTGTCTCTACCTTGGGACAAACGAGGGGATTAGCAAGAAGATTTAGTGGGAAAATGTCCCTTTCTTCCTCTTGCTTAAGATGTCGTATAAAGGCTGCAGGAGCCGTTGGAGTTGCAGTGCGGTTCTGTCTCAAGCTTCTTAAGCTCAGACAAGTGTACTTCCCTGGATCCTGGTTTTCTGTTAAATCAAGATAGGCTTTTGCAACACTACTAGTTTCTTCCGAAAGGTACGGGATGTAGTTACTCCTGAAATTTAAGTTTGTTGAATGATTTCTGGTTCCAGGAGCTCCCTGAGCAGGTCAGGAATGGCTCTTCTCTTTTTGTCGTTTTCCCAACGGCCTGTGAGTCTGGCTCTGAGAACTGCTGGTCCCGGATGCTTTGTGAAATCATGTCTCTTCTTCTTAATGAGGCTAATGGTTAATTAATGAATCATTGGCCCGACTACGTAAAACAAGTTTGGGAAGAGATTATTCTGCTTCATGAGTCCCCAGAACACTGATCAGGAGACAGGAGCTCGAGAAGGCTCTAGAAGCAGCTCTCTGATTGTTGAAAACAGTCCGGTGCTGTGACATTTTGCCCAAATGTCTGATTTTTTACATTTATCTTTACTGTAGTATCCACAAGTTTTCCTAGTCAGAGGGGACTTCTCGGTCACATCGAAGCCCACCAGCTGGGCTAGTGACCATGGCAATCAGACACTTGAGGATGCTTCTCCAAATTACATCATGTGGTACAAATTCCTATCTCTCTGGGACAGTTAAGGAAAAGTGTCCATAGAAGCAAGGGCAAGACCAGCTCCAACTGGATCCCAGTAGTCTAAAGATCTTTAAGTTGAATTCTCTGGAATCACAATTATGGGAGGATTGGTAGAGACAAGTGGTTTTCAGAGGAAGATGTGTAATGTTTATGGAACACTGACCCTGTGCCAGGGACTATTCTAAGCACTTAGTTATAACACTCCTATTTTTGTCTACACCTTATGAACTAGAGAGTCTTGTGAGGAGAGAAGCACCTGCCCAAGGCCACCAGCTAAGGCAGGTAGAGCCGACCCACCAGCTAAGCTTCCTCTGTATTTGTCGTCATGACGCAATTCTGCCTTGTGTATGACTCCAGATCACAGAACCTGAATCGCCTCTTGATCAGTAGCTGAGCCCCCCCCCCCAGGAGTTATGTTTTATTATGTGGCTTCCCTTCCCTCTTTACTCACAAAGCAAAGATGGGCCAAGGGGTTAAATACCTTGTTACCATAGAGACCTGAAAGGCTTGGCAGGAATGAACCCTCAGCTGCAGGGTCAGAGGACACTACTACTTCTTGCTGGCTTTCCATTTTTATCACAACCAAGCAATCCCTCCCTGTGATGCCCTTTTTCCCATCTAAGATCCTACTGCATGTCCCCTGCTTTCTAAGGAAGAGGGGCTCTGGGTTTCTATTGTATTTCCAAGGAAAGTTATTATTATTATTAATTTAGAGACTCAGTATGCACTAGTCTTATGCTTCTCTCTGCCCCTGTTCCTCTGAGGACCCTCCTCTACGGGATTGCTGGAATGTTCCATGGGATGGATGGCTATGAGTTGTGTAAGCATCACACTGTTTTTTTGGGGGGTGGGATGTCTCTAGATATTCCCCCACCATGGCCCTTACAATCTTCTGCAAAGTCCCCTAAGCCATGGTGGGTGAGTTTTAAGTCTGCTTTAGTGTTGAGGACTTAAGAGTCTCTGAGTTTCTTACTTTGGACTGTTTCGCGTGTCCTTGGAGTCTGTCACCATCACCCTTAGGTAGGATGTCAGGCTCGCTGTGGAAGCGGCCCTCTTGCTCATCTCTCCACTTCCTCCGTGATTTCACCTGGGCCGAGGTGATGAGTTGGGGGTGGTTCATCTCCTGCCTGGGAGTCAGCTATCATTTCGGGTCTTGTTGGTAGAATTGGGATGTCCATGGTTCTCACTGTCTTCTGAAAAATACAAACAGATTCTCCAACAGAGAAGAATCTACCCTTCTTTGTGACTAATTGGCTTTGACTAGGGCACAAAGGGCCGAATTTCCAAGGATGGCCCCAGAGCCCATGACCTGGCCTCCGTGAAGCGGTGGCCCTGCTTCAGTGCCTGAGTCCAGCTGGTGGGCCCTACTTGGAGAGGGAGTCATGGTATTGGGAGAAGTAGAGCCAGGGTTACGGAATAAAGTCTTGGTCCGTGTTCTACACTCTCCACCTGCTGGAGGTCTAAATCAGACACAGGCTCATGCATCCATGATTAAGACTACTTTTCTCTCTGTGTGAGTCATGCAAACCCATGCAAGACACACTAATGATTTGAATGACATGTTTCTCATAGGCTCGTGGGTTTCGAATACTTGTTCCCTAGCTGGTGGTAATTTGGGGAAGTTATGGAGCCTTTGGAACAGAGAGCCTTGCTGGAGGAGGGGAGCCTCGGAGTTCATTAGCCCAGCACGCTTGGCAGAGCTAGTTCACGCAGATGTCTTTCCCTGCTTCTGTGACAAGATATGGCACCCACTGCCTGCACTGCCCTGCTTTCCCTACCACGATGAAACACCCTTGAAACTGGAAATCGAAATAAATCCTTTCCTCCCATAAGCTGCTTCTAGTGGGCGATTTGTCCCAGCAATGAGAAAGTAACTGCCGTGTACACTGGTGCCCAAGCATAAACGTGTGCACGAACAACAGACGTACACACACAGGCATACACATATACAAACGTCACTGACACACCTGCACAACACACACGAAGAACACTGACACACATGTGCATATATGCACACACATGTGTGAAAAACAGCTATACCTATGTTGAAGATTCTTTCTTTTTATTGTCCATAATGAGTTACATTATTTAGTGGGCCAACAGTGAGTTGTTACCCCCAATTCCCCGGTGTCCCCCCTCCCCATCCCCAGTCAGCTGGATATCCTCCTCCATGGGCTGTCTGGATCAGTCTTTGTGGTAGGGGACCATGGATAGCCTAGTACTCAGCCCGGTTCTCCTGGCCCAAGTGTGTTGTTACTGAGGGGTGCCATGCCTCTGGATGGTCTCCCCCACCACGGCTCTCACAAACTTTCCGTGTTGAAGATTCTTTGAGGCTGGTTGACTGATTGAAACTTCATGATCATGGAGCGTTGGAATGTTGCAGATCCAGATGCAGAAATATCTTGGGCTCTTCTGTCCCCTTAAGAGTCCTCTGTCCCTGCTTTCGACATCTGACCTCACACTCCTCTGACGATCAGTGAAAGCTTTGGAATGTAGTAACTTAGTAGAGACCTAGCTTCCACCAAAGCTACGAATGCCATCAGGTGGGATCTAAGACCCCCAGCAACACTTCTCTGCTTCGCTGCACCCCACTGGTCCGATGACACGTGTCGGAGGCATTTGGAAAATTCCTTCATTTATGATTTTCTTTCTGTGACTGAAAATTCATGTGACCATTTACATGTTGGAAGATGCAGTTTAGGGCAGCCTGAATCTGAGTTCCTGAGCCATGGTCACTCACATGTGGCTCAGAATGAACCTCAATTTCCCTCTGAAGTGTGAGCTGTGCTTTACATCAATGTATGTATACATATATGTGGACCGCGCTGATTACATGCACACCCCACTCTGACCTTCCTTGTTCTTCCTTCATGCGATGAGGCCTGTCTGAGAGGCAGACAAGGTCACCTTCCAATGGTCTGGAGGGACATGTTGACTTCTTTTATGCCCTCCTCACTCCTCAAAGCCAGCAAGAGGGTGGGTCGTCATCTCGCCCTTAGTGTCTCTCCTCCCTCCTGGGATCTGCCTTCGGTCATGGCCACAAGCAGGAGAGAAGGCAGGGTGCTCTGGGGACATCTCTAGTGTGTGGAGCTGAGCCAGATTAACAAAGCACAGTTTCAAAGACCAAAACCATGGCACCAGGGTGCAAGTATGCCCTGGTATGCATCCCACAACTAACCCAGCAGAAGGTCCTGAACCCCCAACTCCAGAATGGTTTCTGACTCCTGCATCCACTTGCCCCCATGTCCCCAGTTCCCTTCCTCGTGCCTCAGCTGTCCTAGCCTCCTGCCAGGTTCTCACAGAGGGCAATTTGCTGTTGCTTCAGAGGCTCCTCTGCTGGCCTCGCACCGTCTTCCCCTGCTTGTTTGGGGACTCCTTTCCACGCTTTAGGGCTCAGGTTCATCCGCCCCCTTATCTGAGCTGCCTTTCTTTAACCTCTGGACCTAAGTCCCAGCCGCCTCTGCCAGTCTCCGTTCTCTCATCCTGTGATGCCCTCTTCGTCTTCATCACTGTATAATGTTTCATGTGATTAACTTGCACATCTATTGTTGTCAGGCTCTCCGATGACCTTCTGTATCTGGAAATAAGCTTGACATGAGCAGGGTCAAGTTTTGTTTAGTTTATTGCTAAATCCTCGAGGCCCAGAATTTCACAGATATTTGCTAAATATTTGCTGAATGAATGAATCACTTTGACTCTGGGTAACTGGAAATTCACAGATTTTGGAGAACCCATTAAATTTCGGCCATACATTCTACGAGCCAACAGGAGACCTATGGTTTATGGACACCCTTTTTTAGGGGGTGGGTGGGGAGTTTTATAGAGTCTGAAGGTGCACTTATTCTATAATCTACCCAGGCATTCTGTCTTCCCCGTAACACCTCGTCTCTTCCCTCACCTGTGGACTTGATTTCCTGCTTGATAACATTCCTTGCAGGAAAAAATGAATTTGTTTCTGACCACAGCAACGGGCATGATTAATGTGTTCTTCTTTTGGTTCAGGACCTCAATTTGAATCATTTCCTGTTCATCTCCATCAGGAGAGGGACCTGCATCCACGCACAAACAAGGCCCTGAGTCTGAGGAGTCAATCATCCCTCGTGCACTGACGTCCCCAGGCTGAGCAGAATATCCCCTGGCCGGTGGGCTGGCTCTCTGTGAGGTCGAGCCTGTCTTGTGTCATCAACTGTAGGTGGGAGGTGTCAGGTGCCTTCATGGCACATGGGTTCCTTCTGACTTGTCCTTAGCTGTGGCTTTTTTCTCAGAACTTCCTTCCCTTGTGGTCTGCTGTCAGACATAGATTCTTCAGATACAACACAACAGGAGATTCAGAGATTTCACTGGAATGTCACAATGTGCGAGTGAGATTTGATCTCAGAGGTGAGAAGCTCAATATAGTAAAAGACAGTCCTGTTACCATGCAGTGTGGAGTCAGCCTTCCTGGGTATAAATCTTAGATGCGACATGTGGGGAAATGACTTTGTTTTCTCAGCCTTAGTTTCCATATCTGTCAAATAGGAATAGTGGGGATTCCCTCAGAAGGTTGTTATGCGGAACGGATGGTGGAAGATGTCTGACTCAGAGAAAGCTCTTGTCATTTTGGTCGTGGTCTTTGCTATAGGAAAACTCACCGAGGGCCTGTCTGCCCGAGTACAAGCACACTGAAGCAGAAATGGTTGGCTTAGAACTTTTGCTGCTCATTTGCTATGTTCAAGCAGTGGGTCTAAAAGCATGTCTTGCCAGGCTTAGTGGCTCATGCGTTTAAGAGGCAAAACTAGAATTGCTGTGTCTTCCAGGTCTCCCTGGGATAGGGTGAGAATTTAACTCAAAAAAACAGCCAAACAAACCAAAAAGAAAACAAAAACACCTCTCCCCTCAGGTTGTACTGATATTTAAGTAATTACAGATAGTACTTCAAACCACTCGGATGCTGGTTAGCATTGTTATTACTATAATGTTATGTGTTGGTATTGTCTCCTTTACTACTTTATGTTCTCTTATCACAGGACACAGAATTTAGTAGACAGCAAATTTGTAACCAGTGAGGGAACCAGAAGAAACTAGTCTTGTTTCAGCCTTTGCTGTTCCCACCATGAAACCATCTCCATGGACCTCCACGAGCGTTCCCCACCACTACCCCTGTGTCTCAAAGCAAGTGTGGCAGAAGCTCTTGTTAATTCTGAACCATAATTGCTAAAGTTTGCCTTTAAATCCAGTACTCAGGAGGCTGAGGCAGGAGGATTGCCTTGAGTTTGAGGCCCGTCTGGGCTAGATTCAGACCCTACCCCAACTCTCCCCCTGCCGAAATAAAATCATTATTAAAGTTCCCATCTCCTTTGCTCTTTTTGTCCCCTTCCCCTGCTTGAGCCTCGCCTATACCCTGTGTGTTCATTAAGTCCTGTTAAAGGCTAAGCGAGGCAAAACTCTGGTCTGGCCGCATGCGCTGCTGGACGCCCGCGTTCTCCTTGGTGCAGCTTGGTTGCTACCCATGTGTCCACTAGCTTCTTACTTCAGAAGGACATCACACATCCCCTTCCAGCCCTGCCCCTAAGCCTATGCATCCCTTTGCTCCCAAATTCTCAAGACACCATTTGCATACACACAAGGCAATCCCCATTTAGCTTTGGAAACTTTTTTTTTATTGTCCATAATGAGTTACAATATTTAGTGGGCAAACAATGAGTTGTTATCCCCAACTCCCCACTGCCAATCCGCTGGGAGGGGAGGGCAGCGGGGAATTGGGGATAACAACTCATTGTTTGCCCACTAAATATTGTAAGATTTTTCACTTTAAACGTTTATGTTACATCAACTCTCCCAATTGACCGAGGCTTTGGGTCGAGGGAGCCGCTTGCCATGGTCCCTTTCTCTCAGCTCCGGCTGTTGGCAGGGCTCCAAGGACCATGAGGGGCCTCAGAGCCTCTCCAAGCCACGCATCAGGACCTGCTTTCTCAACAGCCGTGGTTCTTTCTATGTATTTTGATGTTTCCCGGGCATTGTTTCCCCACACCCCCAAGTTTTAGCACAATCTTCCCCTAAGTTCCTATTAAAATGCAGGGTCAGGAAGACCAGGCTGAGTACTAGGCTCTCCAGGATCCCTTGCCACAAGGACTAATCCAGACAGCTCACGGAGGAGGATATCCAACTGATCAGGGAGGGGGAGGGGGGAATTGGGGAATTGGGGAGAACAACTCATGGTTTGCCCACTAAATAATGTAACTCATAGACAATAAATTTATATTTAAAAAATGCAGGTTGCTTGGATCCACGCTGGACAGCCTGACTCTCCGAGACCGAGATGCCGTCAAGAAACCAGCCCTTTGTCACAAGCTGCAGGTGACTGAGACCAGGCTGAAGACCCTACTGGGACAGAGTGTCTTATTCCCAGCTTATAGGACGGCAGAGGAAAATGTAGCCCGTCAATAGATCTTGAAATCTGAATTTCTCTTGCTTATTTTTTTCCAGGGAGGGGGAGTCTCAGAGGTGAAGCTGGTCACTTTCCCACTGGCTGGAGGTTGGCTGCAGATCCTCTAGGACTCAGATAATGAGCTGAACTTCCCGAGCTTCTTGACATCTTGTTAAACACTTGTTTGAAATGGGTTCCACGCTCCGCTGAGTTTTCACGTCTTCCGTAAGACAGATAACATCAAATAATCAGACTAAATCTTGTCTTTGTCACTGCTGTTGTTTTCCCCTAAAAAGCCTATCACCAAGCTCAAGCACAAGCTTCAATCCCCAAATTCCTGTGTGTGGCAGAGAGACCACAGAGCAAGCTCCTGCCTTCTGCCTCCTGACACCAACAATTTCATGCGATTGGTTCTATCCTGTCAATTTGGGCAGGACTTGCAAGTTGCTTCTAATCAAAAGAACACAGAAAGGAAAGCTCTGTCCCTCTCAATCACCTGTTGCACAAGGTGCTAAAATTACGCTGCTTTGTCATACTGGTCTCTAGGTAATTCCACCTGGCCGAGGAAGTAAGTGCAAGTGGTGGTGCAACCCAGATGGCAGGGAGGGCAGCATGGCCTCGGAGACCACAGACAAGCAGCTGCAAGGAACTGGATCCTGTGCCCATGGAAGCTCCAGGGGGGGGACCCAGTGCAGGGTGGGCAGCCTGGCGAGACCCCGAACTGAGGATCCAGCAAGTCCTGCTAAGACTCCCGAGACGCATACGCTGGGAGACTGTAAGTGTGTGTTGTAAGCCCTGGGTTCCACAGCTATGCTTGGCATCAGTTAACCTCGGACAGCGCGTGGAGGGCAGTGGGCACAGTCACAGAGAGCAAGCATTCCAGGATGCTCTGTGCTGCAGGGGGCTTTCCAGCAAGTTCTTGTGAGATGGACGAGGTGTCAGTGTTCCAAGTGGAGATAAGATGTCTTTTCTTTCTCCCTTGACTACCTCATCGGTCCCTTCCACACTGCCTCAGTTTCCGCTCCTCTAACAGAAATCAATGCTAATGTGTCCACTTGGAATCATAAGACCAAAGTGACAAGTATTACGCAGTACCTGACGCTCACGGCCTGGTTAGCATCTTGGAAAAATATTTGCCATCTCAGTGAAAGTGTGGGCTTTTAAATTTCAATTAATTTATTTGCGTGGCACATGTCATTTCTCTAAACCTGTCCAATGTTGTAGCTTTCTTCTGAAATCTGTT
>PVHP010011672.1:18657-44774 GCA_004024765.1 Zapus hudsonius
GTGTGTGTGTGTGTGTGTGTGTGTGTGTGAGAGAGAGAGAGAGAGAGAGAGAATCTGTATGTGTATGTGTGTGTACGTGTGTATATGTGTGTGTATGTGTATATGTGTAAGTGTGTGTGTGTGTGTGAGAGAGAGATCTTTGGTCCTCCTCTTACAGTTCCCGACTTTCCCCAGTCACTGTGGAATGTATATTTAATTGGTTCTCAGGCAAGACTGCTCACCTTGAATGCAAGTGGCTTGGAGTGAAGGTCAGAGAATGAGGACCAGGGAGGAATCTGGCTCGGGCTTTTCCGAGATTTACCAGAAGGAAAGGACTGATGTTGGAGGTGTTTTCACCTCTTCCCCTGCAGGTCTGCGACGCTCTGCCTTGGCTTGACACAAATAGTAGCGATAATAAATCTGAAATCTGCTTTTCAAGTAATGGGCACGTCAGGCAGGAGCACACTTTCCCCTCTGCGGCTCCTCCTCACACCCCTCAAGCTGATGAAGGAGTCCACTGGCTCCTCTGCCTTCCTTCACTCAGAGTGGGGAGAGGAGGGAGCTTAGAATCCAAGCGTTCCAAAAATAGTTTCATGGCTCCCATGGCTCCTGTAGGACGTCAGGGCGGTATTTTATAGGACGAGGAAAGTTTTAATACTGCACAGACATAAAGAGGGGAATCAGTAGTGGATTTGGGGAATGAGGTGTTGGGGAGAGTCAGCAGCTGACAGTTCATGTTCCTCCTGCCGAGAAATGGTTTCTGGTTGTGATTTTCACCCACTGCTAGTGGAGCCCCTGCCTTTTATCCACGTCAGAGGACAAATCCCACAACTGCGGATGGACTCCGAACCCCCAACCCCCACCACCCCCATGATTCTCACTCATACTCAGCAACTCAACAGGGACAGATCCAATGGCACGAGAAAGCAGCCCCCCTCCTCAAGCCCACCTCACTGCAGGAGTCTTGGGATCACCTCCCAGGCGCTGTGTTGTGAAGCTGTGCTTCCTGTATGATTTCAAACCAATAAAGCCCCTATTCCATTCAGCTCTGAAAGTAATGCCTTCGACCCGTTCTCCTCTACAAGTGTGTGTGTTCATGTATGTTGGGGCGTGACATGAGTAGCGCGTTGAGATGCATAGCGTGGTGTGTCCCTGGGGATGCATTCTGGATAGTTGACATAATCTCCACACCCATTTCACTCATATGGTTGACCCTTCTTACCATTGTGTATCTGGTTTGTTTCTCCAAAAGAATCTTTTCTTCTCATTCACATGGTGATCAAAACTAAGGTGTGACCATAACAGAAGAAAATTTAAAATATGAATAGAAATTTTAAACAGGATAGTGCAACTCTGAATCTGTTATTTCTAGAAAAATATTCATCCAGATTCTCTCCCCACCCATCGTGTTATTACAGATGTGATATTACAGATATACACCTGGATGCACATCATATTACAGACATGTTTACAGACATTTGCACCTGCCTACCCATCATGATACTACAGATGTGCACCTGCACACGCACCATATTACAGATGTGCACCTGCCCTCTCATCATTATATTACAGATATGTGAACCTGCCAACTCATCATGACATTACTGATATTTGCACCTGCTGACCCATCATGAAATTACAGACATGTGCACCTGCCCACCCACCATGATATTAGAGACTTGTGCACCTGCACACCCACCATGATACTACAGACATATGCACCTGCCCATCCATCGTGATATTTTACACACATGTACACCCGCCCACCCATCCTGATATTACAGACATGTGCACCTGCCCTCCCTTCATGATATTACAGACATGTGCCCCTGCCCTCCCATCATGATATTACAGACAGGTGCACCTGCCCTCCCTTCATGATATTACAGACATGTGCCCCTGCCCTCCCATCATGATATTACAGACAGGTGCCCCTGCCCTCCCATCCTGATACTACAGGGATGCATGTGCATCCGGACACCTCCCTGGTGCCTTTGTTCACATTCTACACGGAGGTACAGGCCTTTTGTACTCCCAGGTTTCAAGGTAAAATAAGAAATCACTGTCTGTTCCTTTCCCCTGTCCAGGACAGTCATTACTTCCAGAAATTCGAATTTGCCTACTATGAAGAGAGTTGACACTTTTGTAGAAGAGGTCTCCCTGTACTTGCTCTCAGTGTCTCCGCTAGTCTTGACGGAGTGTCTCATGCATTGTCCACTCCCCAAGATCCAGAGCTCCCAGCCCCACCTATGAATATGTGAATATTTAATTTTATCTCAGACTAATAACTCCTTACAGCTTTGAAATATTAATTTCCCATGCTTCTGGCCATCAGTCAGCAAGAGTGGGGTCTTTTCAAGGTCCCTGCCCTCCCTCTTCTCTCAAAGCTGTATCTCATCTTTAGGGAGTCTCTCCAGCTCAGACAGCCAATGAGCACTTGAAATGGGGCCTGGGAGGGGACTCCTTGCAAGAGCCTCCTTCAGTATGCCTTTGGATGACCTCATTTATCTAGGGTGTGTACTGAGGTGGCAGAGGCTGTTTGTTGGCCGGCCACGGCTGGATGCCACGCTCAGGGTCAAACGGAATAGAAGCTGGTTTCAGGCTGCTCCTGGTGACCATCTATATATGAGATGGTGGTGGCCATTCAGAGTCCTTGGGCGCCTTGTCCCCCATCACTTGCCTGCTCTCATTTTCCTTCCATCTTTACCTATTCTGGGAGCAGTCAATCTTCCTCTTTATTTGCAACCCCAGCAGGGAGCCATTTCCATTGGAGAGGACTCCGTTAATAAATCTGGCTCATTTGTGTGGTGGCGGTGCAGCCATTGATTAGAGGGCTGATTGGAGCTGTGACTTTCCTTAGGAAGAAAATTAAGAAAACAGATTAAAGGCAAATGATGGGCGTCTTTGTCTTCTTGGGAAGGGGTGGGAGGGATTCCCGGCTTTCCATCTTCCACCTAGGAGGACAAGAGGCTTCAAATATTCTGCAAGATGAATTAACTCCTTCTGGCCCCAAAAGCACACAGAGCCTTGGAGCTGAAGCCAACCTTACTGCTCATGCTTTTCCAGCGCTTTCTCCTATAGATGCAGAAACTGTCTCCGAGGAGGAGGAAACTAACGTAGGTGAGATCACACAGGTCTGCCGGAAGAGGAAAGATGGCCAAAGTATCTAACAGGACCAGGCGTCAAGAGAGAATGGGCCAAAGACGACTCCCTGGTGGAGGATGGCGTGGACCCCTCTTGCCATGGGCGTCACCCACCCTCACCTGCACGGAAGCACCAGGAAGCAGGTGGAGAAGAAGCAGCCATGCCTCTTGGGAAGAGGCTGCCCAGCAGAACCGGGGGCTCCCAGCAGCTCTTACCTCCGCTACCACCCTGACACCTTCCCTTGCTTCCTCCATTCTGCCCCTCCACCTCTCACTGTCACTCACTGTGCACATTCACTGAGCTCTTTTGGTCCACATTTTAAGTAACTCTCAGTGTTTCAGGGCATGTTTTTGGACACTTGGAGGCTTTTAGCCTTGCTTCCTTTCTTCTCTCTTTTTTCTTTCTTTCTCTCTTTCTTCTTTCTTTTTTCTTTCTTTCTTTCTTTCTTCTTTCTTTCCCTTCCTTCCTTCCTTCCTTCCTTCCTTCCTTCTTTCTTTTATCCTTTCTTCTTTCTTTCTTTCTTTCTTTCTTTCTTTCTTTCTTTCTTTCTTTCTTTCTTTCTTTCTTTCTTTCTTTCTTTCTTTCTTTCTTCCTTCCTTCCTTCCTTCCTTCCTTTTTCCTTCCTTCCTTCTTCCCTTCCCTCCCTTTCTTTCTTCCCTTCTTTTTCTTATTCTTCTCCTCCCCACTCCTCCTCTTTCCCCTCCTTTCCGTGTGTGTGTGTGTGTGTGTGTGTGTGTGTGCGCGCGCGCGCGCGCGCGCGCGCGCGCGGGGTCACCACTGTTCAGGAGTGGAGGTCAGAGGACAACTGTCGGGTGTCAGGCCTCACCTTCTACCTCCTATGAGACAAAGTTTGTCATTGTCTTTGTCACCACTCACTGATGGATCCACCGAGCTAGTTAGTTGTTGAGCTTCCAAGAAATTATCCTAGTTTCATCTCCCGCCTTGCCTCCAGTGGGCTGGGATCACAGAAGCCCCCACAGCTTCCACTTTTACATGAGATCTGGGCCTCCACTCTCTTGTATTCAGTCTTGGGGAGCAAGTGATTCATTCACTGCGTTTCCACCCCAGGCCCTCTTTGTTCCTTTTTTTTTGAGACATAGTCTAATATTGCCCAGGCTGGCCTTTTAGCTCTCCCAAATGCTGGGATTCTGTAAAGCTCCTCCATATCCGGTTAGCCGTATGGACTTCCAAAGTTACTCTGAAGTTGTCCTTTGGTCAATGGTAGACGCCTGATCATGGCTCACTGCCCACCCTGAGAGGAGTTGGGACTGTGCTGCGTGTTTTTCCTTGAGTGGGACAGTTTGGCTCCTAGTCACTCAAATGACATTTAATAAAGGAGTGGATAGGATTATTTTTATTCCCTCTTTACAGATGAGGAAACTGAGGCTTGGGGAGATTGTACATTTACCTAAAAGAAGGTACAAATCTGAGGAAAGAGTTAGTCTTGACAATTTCATATAGAATTTTGAGCCCTTTTACAACTCCCCAAATCCAAGGCAACATCTTTCATAACATGTTTGTTCGTGACCAGAGAGCAAATCAACTCACATTCAGAAAAAGAACTTGCAACATTACACTGGATTTGTTAGAGCCTTTGATGTCATCCTTGTGGAGGTGTTTGTTCTTAAAAAAGTTAATCTTCTGCGGGCTGGAGAGATGGCTCAGCAGTTAAGGCACTTGCCTCCAGTGCCTAAGGCCCCTGGTTCAATTCCCCAGGACCCACATAAGCCAGACCCACAAGGTGGTGGCCCTGGTGCTCTCTCTCTCTCTCTATCTATCTCTGTTCTTGCAAAAGAATAAATAAAATATTTAAAAAGAAAAGTTACTCTTCTGAAGAGTGGCTCTACCATTATAAAACATGTAAGTTCCCAGCTGTGGTCGTTTGAATGTGTGCCCCCATAGACTCAGGTATTTTGTTAAAACTGAGCTTGCGTCATGGGCCCATAGAAGGCAGAACCTTGCTACAGGGGACTTGTCAGGAGTCCAGCCATAAGGTCTCTTTGGGTGCAGATCTTAAACCTAGCCCTAAGGTGTGTGGAGAGCAGTTGGAGCTCTGGTGGGTTTGTGGTGCTGGCTGTTCATGCAGTTTCTCTGCTGGGTTCTGTGAAAGGGAGTCAGTTTTTCCTTCATTCATGGTGTTTCACTAGATTTGTAAGCCTGAAGTATACCCTTTCCTCCCATAAGCTGCTTCTGGGTGGATGTTTGTCTTAGCAAATGAGGAGCTTACTGCAACACCAACTATGAGTATTATTTTAGAGGGGTGTGTGTGTGTGTGTGTGTGTGTGTGTGTGAGAGAGAGAGAGAGAGAGAGAGAGAGAGAGAGAGAGAGAGAAGACACATGTTGTGTATATGTGTGTGTGAATTCTTTTACTTTAGTTTGAGGACTCAAAGCCAGTGACTAGGGACACTAGTAAGGTGCCTTATTTCAGATTTTTATATTAACCCATTGAATCCTCACGTCACTGTAAATAAAGGACCTGAGGCTCCGAGAGGTGATGGGAGAACACAGATCTCTGTCTCCCAGTCTCTGGGAACCAGATGAGACTGCCCTGAGGCTGGAGGGCCAGCGGGAAGAGGAAAGACAGAACGTTTGAGCATCTCCCTGCTTGTGCTGGCAGTGTACAGTGCCCCCAAATTTGGCCAGGCCATCGGAGCTTTAGTAGTCTTCTGCTAATTATGCCAGAGCTGGCCCTGAGCCTGTGTGTGTGAGGAGTGAAAGGAACAAGTTACCCTGATTCTGTTTATATTGGATAAAAGCTTCCATGCTTGAGAGTAATCTGTATCTCAGCTCTATTTACTTTGCAAATAGAATAAAAGCCCGACTGCTTGTGCACAAGAGCAATGGGAACTGGGGCGGAGAGAAGGATGGGGAGGTACAAGATGGAGAGAGATTTCGGTGTGGAATAGGCAAGACACTCGAGCTAGAAGTGTCCAGAGTTCCAGGCCTCCTTCTGTCGCTCTGGATGTGGCACCTTGTGCAGATATTTCCTTCGGGCTTCAGCTTCAGCATCTGTAAATTTTGGACTAGAATCTGGACTCCCATTCTAGCATCCGTCTGACAGCATTTGGTTTGACATTTTTCAAAGCAAAGTGCCTTCACAGCAATCCCCAAATCCAGTCGTCTCTCACACTGCACGGCTGTGCCTGAATTTATGCTCCTAGGCATTTGAGACGGGACAGATGGACGTGGGACAGGGTACAGCTCAGCGGTAGGACATTTGCAGAGCACGTGCAACGCCCTGCATTTGCTCCTCAGTGCTGAGCACAAGAAAGCCCGGTGTTGTCTGACTCTGCTGATGGCCTAAACTTGGTGATGTTGGAATCCTAATGAACACGAGTAGGAGGGGTAGGTGATGTCAAAATTCCGTGCAGGGTTCCAGAGCCCATCTGCTGGAGCGTTAGCCTTGCTCAGCTCCTGACCAGTGGACTGCTAATCGGTTCAGGCTCCTCCACGGCCCCCTCTGCAGAAGGGATGTGCTCCATGAGGATTAAATGAATCAATGGCCCTGTGGAGGTTTGAATTAAGTGTTCCACATAAACCCATGTGCCCTGAAAGCCAGGTCCCTAGCTGATGGCCATATGGAAATCGGAGCCTCCTGGAGAAGGTGTGTTGTTGGGGGCGGGCTTCGGGGTATTTTAGCCAGCTTCCCTTCGCCAGTGTTTGGCACACTCTCTTGCTGCTGTTGTCTGTTTAATGTTAACCAGGAGGTGATGTCCAGCCTCTGCTCAGGCCATGGCTTTCCTTGCCACCATGGATGGAGCTTCCCCTGAGTCTGCAAGGCAAAATAAACAACTTTCCTCCCATCAGCTGCTTTGGGTCTGGTGCTTTCTGCCTACGTTAAGGTGACCGCAACAGCCCCCAAAGAGCTAAATATACACCAGGCACACCCTGATGGCACACAGCTGTGATTATTGTTGTGGCTTTTTATGCGATGGTTATACAATCTTTGATGAGTAACAAATGATCTTGAGATGTTTAGCCAACATTGTCATGGTAAAATTCTGTGCTTGAAGTTATGAAATGTATTCAGTACAGGGGACTTTGCAGGCAAGTGGCTTAACCACTGAGCAATCTCTCCAGCCCCCCCCCCACCAGATTTTGGCACCTTCCTGCCACTGTTTCCAGTGCTGTGGCAGAGGTGATGTCCAGCCTCTGCTCATCCCGTCTTGTCTTCCCTGCCATCATGGAGTGTTGCCAAGTGTCCTTAAGCCAAAATAAACCTTTTCCTCCACAGGCTGCTTTTTGTCAGGTTCTTTGTGCAGCAACGAGAAAGCTGACAGCAACAGAGCCTCAGTCACAAGTATATTCCTTCGAGAAGTGTGGTGATCACACGTCGGTTCTCTACTCGAGATCCTACCAGACAGATTCAGCACCGGGTTCACGTGGCCAGACAGACAGTTTACGCAAGGTTCTGTTCTGGAAGACTTGCTTCCAGCTCCTGCTGCCCCAAAGAGCAGCACCGAGGAGTCATTCTCTCTCGGAAAGTCAGGAAGGACAGAGGGTGGGTACGAGAGTCTCTCGCAGTAGAAATTCTTCTCTTGATATCTTTGGGCCTTAAGTAGAAGAATCTGACAGAAAGGCCCTTGGGCATAGTGACAGGGAAGTAAGAAACCTTCCAGAGAAGATTCAAGTCCCGAAGAGAAAAAGGAAGAAAGGCAACTGCAGCCTCAGAGGAAGACCTCTGCCCCCACCTTGTCCTTCTCTACTGGGCTCCTGGCAGGAAGGGCTGTGGCCACTGGCTTCAAGGGCGGTTCTGGAGGGAGGAGCTGGGCAAAGAGTCCGAGGCAGTTGTGTGCTCTGTTCCCACAGGCTGTTCAGCTGGCCTGGCCTCCCAGACACGTGTCTTGGGGTGGATAATCACCACCCCCAGGTGGTGTATAGTCAGGTGTGCAAAGATGGAGAGCTCTGTATTCCACTTGTGTTCTCTGTCCAAGCACTTTTGTTTTGGGTCCTTGGGGTGACTTCATCCTGTCACTCCCCTACATTGAAGAATGCTGAGTATCCCTTGGTACTGGTCTTGTCCAGTATATGCTGGTAATGCCCTGCATGTTTTAAAATATCTCCTATCCAAAGAAATTTTGCAATGGTTTAAAAGGCTCCCCACGAGTGACAGAGTGACCCTTTCCCACCCACCCTTCTGAGGGTAGAAGCATTGATCAATCTGAGTGAAAATCTCTGTAGAGGTTTGTCATGGTTTGATCCAGGTGTCCCCCACAAACCAAAGAATGTGTTCTGATAGATCGATCCTCAGCTGATGGCAGTTTGGGTTTTACAACCTCGATGAAGCTGTGTTGTTGGGGGCAGGCTTATGGGGTTCTAAGCCAGCTTCCCCTTGCCAGAGTTTGGCACACCTTCCTGCCGCTGTTTGCAGTGCTGTGAGGAGGTGATGTCCAGCCCTCTGCTCATGCCATCGTTTTCCCTGCCAGGATGGAGTCTCCCCTCGAGTCCGTAAGCCAAATAAACCCTTTCCTCCACAAGCCACTTTTGCTCGGGTTCTTTCTATGCAGCAGCTAGAAAGCTGACCGCAACAAGGTTTCTCCTTGAACGTTCAGCCCTGCCCACTTATAGAGAGGGCTCATTTCTTTCTGAGTGGTTGTTCTCAAAGCCTCGTGATGGAGTCTGACAGGAGTGAGGGGCCAGCAGATTATTAAAGGGAAGGTCGTGCTTCCAATGGAGTCTTTATCAAGGACGGGGCTTGGGAGGATGGCTCAGGAGATGATATACTTGCAGTGCAAGTATGAGTCCTTGAGTTTGGATCCCCAAATCCACATCCCATGGTGGTGTGAGCATCTGTAATCCCAGCACATGCTTATGGTGAGAGGGAGACAGAGACAGGCGTTCATTGATTCTGTTATACTTTCTAGCCAGCAAGTCTTAGAGAAACTCCTGTCTCTGCCTCCGCAGTGCTGGGATTATAGGAGTACCCTTCCACACCTGGTTTTACCTGGGCACTGGGGATCCAAACTCAGGTCCTTCTGCTTGTGTGACTGAGCCATCACTCCAGTCCCAGAGAGCTGGTCTTTTTTTTTAGTTTTTTTTCTCTTTTATTATTTTTTTTGTCCATAATGAGTTACATTATTTAGTGGGCAAATAATGATTTGTTATCCCCAGTTCCCCAATGCCCCCCTTCCCCATCCCCAATCAGCTGGATATCCTCCTCCGTGGGCCTTCTGGATCAGTCCTGGGTGCAGGGGACCATGGAGAGCCTAGGAGTCAGCCGGGTTCCGCCGGCCCTAGTATGTTGTTACTGAGTGGGGCCATGACTCTGAGTATTCTCCCCCACCAAGGTTCTCACAATCTTTCCACCTCCTCTTCCGCTCAGTTCCCTGAGTCGTGGTGGGTATTAAGGCTGATTTATTGTTGAGAACTTAGGGGTCTCTGTACTTCTGCTTTAGGTTGTGTCGAAAATCACTGGTGTCTGTCTCACTGGCTTATCCTGTGTTGACTGATTGGCTGTGACTATGTTACAGCCTAGGTCACTTGTTCATCCCATCATTCCCTGCGGGGTTCCATGTGGATCCTCCACGGTATGTCTGGGGTGGCTCATCACTTGCCAGGATGTCAGCTTTCAGTCTGCAGTTTGTTGGTAGGGTTGAATGAGCCACATCTCTCTTGCTGCATTCTGAAAGGTACAAACAGAATCTCCATCAGAGAGTGAGATCAGTATAGGTTAACTGAGATACACATTTCTGGGGACCCAAGAGTCAGGCTCCCAGTGCATATCACCCTAAGTCCCCAGTTCCACTTAAGGGCTCCCCCTCACTCAGTGGATTGTTTGGCTGAATTTAAAAGCTGTTGATTGCCTCCCCCAGGCTTTGGCTCCTCCATTGCACAAGTGTTCATTTCTTGGTTCGCTGTTCTTTTCCAGTAGGGAGTGTGTACAGCCTACTCATGGCAACAGGCTGTGTTCCATTCCAGTGATCTCTGTTTGCTCCAGCTGTCATTGACCGGCTTCCCCTGGCAGCTTGTGCAGTGCCTTCCAGCACTACACCACCTACCATCTGGGGGCTGGTTACCATTCTGGGCCTCACAGGGTCTCTCGATGCTTATCGATGGCTTTCTGTGGTTTCTTCAGCAACAGGGTTTTGCCTCAGGCCTGGGGTGGGCATTCAAGAGCCTTGACAGAATCCTGTCTTGTTTTTGGGACCTCATGGGTCACTTTGGTCAACAGCTCAGTGAGGGAAGGAACCGGTGACTGGGACCAGGGGTTGTCAGACTGATCAATTATTCACAGGCTAAGACTCTCTCCCCTACTACTCATGGCCCCTCTTGCCAGTCGACACCCACTACTTGCTCAATAGGATACAGTGTGTTCGTGAGGATTTTATGATTTTGAACCCATTTTGGTTTAGCCTCATACTTAAGCCATCCCCCTCCCCCATCCCTTTCCCCTCATTCATATCCTCTCACTTCTTTCTACTAGTCTGCAGAGAGTTTGCGGTTAGCCTGGTTAAGGGCCGCATATGAGGGAGAATATGTGGTGTTTGGCTTTCAGGTCTTTTGAGAGATCGCTTAGTAGGATCTGCTCCAAGTCAGACCATTTTTTCCTAAATTTTGATATGTCATTTTTCCTTCAGCTGAATAGAATTTCGTGGTGTAAATATAGCATAGTTTTGTTATCCATTCCTCCATGGAAGGGCATTTTCATTGATTCTAATAATTATCATAATATTATGAGTTGAGCTTCTATAAACATAGTTGCACAAATGTCTCTCTCCTGAGAAGTGACATCTTGTGGGTAGATGCCTAATAGAGGGATAGCTGGGTCCATTGGTAGCTCTATGCCCATTCTGTTGAGGAGTCTCCACAGTGCTTTCCAAAGTGGTTGAACAAGCTTGCAGTCCCACCAGCAGTGAATGAGGGTTCCTTTATCCCCACATCCTCGCCAGCAATTATTGTTGTTGGTTTTCTTTATGATTGCCATTCTGACTGGAGTCAGGTGGAATCTCATTGTGGTTTTTATTTGCATTTCCCTGATACTTAAGGATGCTGAGCACTTTCTCATGTGAGTAAAGGCCATTTGTGTTTCCTCCTCTGTGAATTCTCTGTTGAGCTCAGTGCCCCATTTTGTGAGGGGGCAGTTTGAGTTTTTGTTATTAATTTTTTTTGAGTTCTCTGTAGGTTCTGGAAATCAGGCCTCTGTCTGAGTTGTAGCTGGCAAAAATCATCTCCCAGTTTGAAGGGTGTCTGTTGGCTCTGAGTATGGTGTTTTTGTCTATGCAGAAGCTTTTGAGCCTGATCAGGTTTCATTGGTTAAGTGACTGTTGCACTTCCTGGGCTACTGGAGATTTGCTCAGGAAGTTGTTCCCTACTCCTATCTCATGTAGGGTTCCTCTTATTTTTTCTTCCAGGGTGTTCAGGATTACAGGATTTATATTGAGGTCTTTGATCCATTTGGAGTTGATCTTTTTGCATGGTGAAAGGAGTGGGTCTATTTTCATTTTTTTACATGTGTTTATCCAATTTGTCCAGCACCATTTGTTGAAGATGCTATCTTTGGCCCAGCCTACATTATTGGCACCCTTGTCGAAGACTAAGAAGCTGATGTTACTTGCATTAAAGGCTGGGTCTTCAATTCTATTCCACTGGTCATACTGTCTGTTTTTCTGCCAATACCATGCTGTTTTAGTTACTATGGCTTTGTAGTAATTTTTAAAGTCAGGTATGGTGATACCTCCTGTGTAAGTTTTTTTGCTCAGAATAGTTTTAGCTATTCAAGGTCTCTTACCCTTCCAAATAAATTTTGATATTATTTTTCTATGTCTGTAAAGAAGGAGGTTGGGATTTTTATTGGCATTGCATTGAATCTGTAGATTGCTTTTAGCAGGATTGCCATTTTTACTATATTGATTCTCCCTATGCATGGAGAGCTGGTCTTTTGATCCCTATCTATCTGCTTCCTGATGTCTTTCCATGTATTTGAGGGCATGGGGGAGGGGAGATACTTCTGGGGCCTCTGGAAGCTCAGTGACTGTCCGTGAGTTGATCAGGTTTCCCTCCCCAGTTTCTTGTCTGGTCTGTTTTCATCACCTGGTTGACAGGAGAGCTCTGTCTCGGAAAGGAGTCGTTCACATTCTCCTTGCGGCCGTGTTGAGCCTCCTTCAGAGTCAGCTTCCTGGAGACCAGTGATGCACCCTGGGCTGGATCTCATCCACACACACCCAGTCTCCACTCTTCTGTAAGACTCTCCTTGACTCCAGCCCATGGGGACCAGCAGGGGCTTAAGTGAAGTTAAAGACTGCTTTCTGTATTCTGAAGGTGAACTCAGGAGCAGGCTCAGCTCAGACAATCAGGAATACAGAGACCTGATGGAAGAAAAGAAAAGCAAACCTCTTCTCCTTCTCAGATGAATCCTGGCCCAGGACAGGTCCATACCACTTTGCTCCTTGGACAAACGTGGGATGAAAGGGCTCTAGAAGTATTGCCCAGGCTGGAGGTCCAAAGTGGCTATGCCCAGCCCAGAGTAAGAGAACAATTCCACCAGAATGCAAAATGGTCCTTCTTGCTCAAATACCTTTTTTGAGGCTCTTGCTTTGGGGAAAGGAATGGCTGAAGCAGGATGGGGCCAGAGGAAAGGCAAGGAGGAACAAATTCTCTGGAAGCTTCAGAGTTCAGACAACAACCCCAAACATAAACGCAAAAAGGCTGTCATCTTTTGTGCCTCTGGAGGTGGTAGGAGATGTACCTTCAGAGTGGGGAGGGTCATTCTGTAGCCATGGTTGGGTGATGTCAGGCATGCGTGTGGTGGGGATGGCCGCAATTACCGATGGAGGGAAGCTGGGTTGTGTTAATAGCATACACTCAGTGGGGGCTGCAGCAACCCTGGAGCAATGGCTCAGCTAGTTCATGTTCTTTGTACATTAGCCGTTCCAGAAAGGGAGGCAAAGGTTCCTTTCTGGGGTCTGTGAAATGAATGCAATTGTGGTTCTTATCAGGAGTTGCCAGCCATCCAGGCCTGGGCCACAAATGCACACGTAGCCCCTCAGCACTCTGAAACTGCCTCTAAAATCCTGTTCACAGCTGTCATTCAAGCCAACAATTTACCTAAATGCGAACCGTAATGCTTAAATTTGATCACCTTGTTTATAATGTCAAGGCCACAAGTCTCTCCCGGGACAGGCGAGATTGTCTGGCAATTCTAAGTGGAGACATCTTGGACACTAGTGTGTACTCGAAGGATGCAACCCTACAAACCACAGCCTCCCTGGAACCATCTCGAACACTATCAGAGTCCTCCTGTGTCACCACTGCCAGGCCTAACTGCTTGGGATAACCCCAGGACGTTTCATAGATACCTTCCGAGTTTCAACCCTGTTAGGTTCCAGGAGTGACTCAGGTCCCCTCTGATCAGTGACATCTAGGAAGACGTCATGCCGATGACGTATTTCTCTATTCCCTTTCATTTTATTGCGTGTGCATGTGTTTGCACGTGTGTTCACGTTCACGTGGGGACATGTGTGTAGGGCAGAGGTTGATGCCAGTTACCTTCTTCGGTTGCCCTCGTGATGGTTTTGAATGAGATGACCGCATGTTGCGGTCAGCTTTCCAGTTGCTGCGCAGAAAGAACCCAAACAAAGCGGCTTGTGGAGGAATGGGTTTATTTGGCTTATGGACTCGAGGGGAGACTCCATTCTGGCAGGGAAAACGATGGCATGAGCAGAGGGTGGACATCACCTCCGCCACAGCACTGCAAACAGCGGCAGGAAGGTGTGCCAAACACTGGCAAGGGGGAGCTGGCTTAGAACCCCAGAAGCCCCGACCCCAACAACACAGCTCCAGCGAGGTTGTAAAACCCAAACTGCCATCAGCTGAGGATCGATCTATCAGGACACATTCATTTGTTTGTGGGGGACGCCTGGATCCAACCATGACACCGCACAACCTGCTGTGTTTTGAACGATTGGTTCCCACCTGGCGGCAATTTGGAAGGAGGAGTTTTGCTGGAGGAGGTGTGTTGCCGGCAGTGGTCTTGGGGTAGAAGCTCAGTTTAGTCTTGCTGAAATCTTCCATCTGCTGTGGCAAGATGTATCCAGCCTCTGCTCTACCGTCCTTGCCGGCCACCCTTCCCCTTAAGACTGGAAGCCAAACAAACTCTTTCCTCTCATCAACTGTTTTTGCTAAGTTGTTTTGTCCCATCAACACAAGGGTGGCCTTGAACTCATGGCGATCCTCCTACCTCTGCCTCCGAGATAATTTGTCTCTTGTTCATAACATTTTAGCTCTCCAAAATCAGGAGATGCTTTTACTGGCCTCATGGAATCTTTACCATAGGTGTGGCTCATTTTTACTTTATTTCTGGGAACTTCAGTTCATGGTTCTATCCACCAATGAGTCCCTATGCGGCTCTTCCCTTTTGCACACCAAGAAGCCATAGACTAATGCACCTTCTCCACCTTCTAGATGAGTGTGGGACATGCTGAACCGTCACTAGACTCTGGAACCAGGGTCTGGAGCAGGAAAGATAAGGGATCGGAACTATGAATGCATTGGTTCCACACCTGCCACCGAACACAAATTGTATCTTAGTTGCTGTGGAGGAAGCAGAGAACAAGAGCATCACGGTCTTGAAAGAGAACGAGAAAATTCTGGTGAGGTCCCTAAGGGACATTAAGGAAAACTATGAGCCGGATGAGAAAAAAGAGTGAGGAAAATTGTTCCACCGAAGAGCATAGAAGCAGAAACCTGCCTGGAAGGAAGAGGCAGCCAGGGGAAGTTTGGGGCAAGAGGGAATGTGGGGTCAGGGGAGATGGGATCAGGTAGGAAATACATTTGCTGCACCAGATAAGGACTCTGGTTCTAGCCCTGGCACCCACGTAAAAAGAAAAGAGCCAGGCGTGGCCATGCATGTCTGTGACCCTAATGCTCATAAGGGAGGAGACAGGATGATCACTGGGGCCATGATCTCCAGGTTCATTGAGAGACTGTGTCAGGGAAATGTGACAGAGGGGACACCCTGTCCTCCACACGTATGTCCATGGGGCAAACACATCTACACCCATGTATATGTACCACACACACCATATACCACACACAAGGAAAAGGTCAGCATAGATGCGTAGTCTCTGAGGCAGGAAAGACCTGGCACACTGGACACTGACCACATACCTGGGGACAGTGAAGAGGGAAGGCGAGGCACTGACCAAGCGGGCAGGGACCACGGCATATCTGGCTTTAGGTTTGTTTCTAAGAGCCGCAGGAAGCAGATGAAAGAGCAGTGAGAGAAGATGCCCTGTTGAGCTCTGTTTGCAAGAGCAGAGTCTCCTTGGCCAGACATGTGGGTGCTTCTCCAGAAGCCCCAGCCAGTTGGGGTGTTGGAGAAGGGTGTGGGTGGCCAGGGCTGCTGCCTGATCCCTAGCACCCCTGCTTCCAGGCTCTGACGCCAGGGACCCACAGCTGGTGGGAGAGTCTTATCCCCAAGATTGAATGCGTCCGGTTGCCTATGTCAGGCAGGAGGCTGCAGACACAGGGCGAGAGAAGTGGAACTTGCTCAAAGTCAAGGTGTTCTCTGTACTCTAAATGGTTCAATGTAATTCTAGCAAATCTTTTAGATCCATGCAGATAAAAACAGACTTAGGGAAGCCAGCAGCTGTTGCAACTTCTTCTGTATCTATAATTGGTTGGAGAAAGGTCACTTGCTGGGAAGAGGTATGCAGACACTTAATAGCAGATTTAAAGAGCCGTGAGCCATCGCCTGATTCTCATTTACTGAATGACTGTATCTCAGGCCTCATTGTAACTGCTTCACACATGTTATTTCATGCGAACTTCACAGCAGTCTCATACAATCCTTATAATTAAGCCCCTTTTATGGATGAGAAACTCAAGGCCCAGGGCAGGCAAATAGCTTTACTCAGAGGACATTTCATTTGTGGTAAGATTTGGCTCCGAATCTCCTGACCCTCGAGCCTCACAAGAGAAGAGACCGTGAGATTACTGTGCTTGTAACTAGCAAAGAACAACAGCAAAAGAAGTTGGTGAAATCAACTTAATCAAGAACCATTTGACCCTTGTTTCTGGAACTCCATTGCGATGTGTGATCAACACAAGCGTTAGCAACAAGATATTTACTTTCCTTTTTCATACTTTTCAGAATTCCGTGTGGATTTATATTCTGACAGCACAGTTCACTTGGCCTCCTCATACCCCAAGTCCTGGGTAGTCATGTGGCTGCCTGGCTACTGTATTGTGGTAAGAGATTTAACTTAAGACCAACCTAGAGTAATATAGACTGTCAAAAGTTGTGAAAATTGAGAATACACATCAAATACCTTCTGTTGCGGTCAGCTTCTTAGTTGCTGCGCAGGAAGAACCCGAGCAAAGGCGGCTTGTGGAGGAATGGGTTTATTTGGCTTACGGACTCGAGGGGAGACTCCATTCTGGCAGGGAAAACGATGGCATGAGCAGAGGGCTGGACATCACCTCCGCCACAGCACTGCAAACAGCGGCAGGAAGGTGTGCCAAACACTGGCAAGGGGGAGCTGGCTTAGAACCCCCACAAGCCCACCCCAACAACACAGCTCTAGTGAGGTTCTAATTCCCGAATTGCCATCAGCTGAGGATCGATCTATCAGAACACATTCATTTGTTTGTGGGGGACACCAGGATCAAACCATGACACCTTCCCTGAGCTGGGTAGTAAATTCCCTCTTGGGTTCTTGTCTTTACATCCCCAGATCTGGAAGGGATCTAGAAGAATCTGCTCTATCTGTGATCCATATTAAATTCATGAAACTAGATGCACAGGGTTTGGGAACTTATTTCCATGTTGCTTTGTTGTGCTTTACACAGTTGGAAAACTGCATATTTTCTTATGTACTTGTTCTTTAGATCATAATAAAACGAATTCTCCTTCTGAATCAAGAGCAAAGGAGGTCAAAAGCTTCTTGGGTGGGCAGCTGACTTCAGCCAGGGAAATAGAGACATTTGCCTTAGTCATGGGCAAACAAGTTGAAGGCCTACCCACCAAGAACAATGGATGGAACTAGAAACCATTCAGAGATTTGCGCAACCAGGCCAGGGATCATTGCTTATATGGATATTATTGGCAGGACAGTTGGAAAGGGGCCGATGGCTTTGGGAGGGAGATCTGGCTCTCTGGTGGAAGTCACAGAGATCAGTGTCTTCAGAATGGTAGCACATGACCAGGATGGTACTGACTTAGGCTGGGAACCAAGAGAGAATACACTCTGGCCTTTCTCTTGGAGCTCCTTGGGGCATTACCATTCACCCCTTTTCCTTCCTTCCTTCCTTCTTTCCTTCCTTCCTTCCTTCCTTCCTTCCTTCCTTCCTTCCTTCCTTCCTTCCTTCCTTCCTTCCTCCCTCCCTCCCTCCCTCCCTCTCTCCTACCCTTCCTCCCTCCCCTCCCCTCTGTCCCTTTTTCCTTCCCTCTCCTTTCTTCATCCTTCCTTCTCTCCTTCATTCCTTCCCTCCTTCCCTTCTCTCCCTCTTCTCCCTCTCTCCTTTCCCTTGCTCCCTTTTCTTCCCTCCCACCGGTGAAGCCTCTTCTTCATCTTGAGCTGACTTCCTGAACGAGCAGAAACACCAGTCAATCATCTGGCTGCGGCAGCGAGCACCCCTTCTGCATTAGCTGGCTGGGCCGACTTCCAGAGCGTCATCTACAACCCATGAATTATTACAGAAGCATTACTGCTGTCAGCACATTCCATTCTATCCAACTTCCTATTATTATTATTTTTTGCGGACAACACTGAAATTTTAAACAGCTCAATCCTGCTTAAGTAATGCGAATTTGGTGGCTCAAGAAACAACTTTTTGCCTCATCAGTGAGAATCTGCCACAGTGGATGGGCTCAGATGCAGGGAGGAGGGGCCCAGCGGAGATGGAGATCCGGCGGCATTGATCTGCGCTCCTTGCTCTGACTTCATCTGCATCCAGAATCTCTTCTCTCCTTCATTGCCAAAACAAGACAAAGCTTCTAGAAGTTGGGCAACAGAGTCAGGGCTCTGGGGATCAGTGATCACGGTCAAGGCAGAATGCAGACCACTACTCACGTCTTCCCTTCCCTGGGAACCATGGGCTGTCTTGGCACAGAACATAGCCTGGCTGTGTGTGATCCATTGGGATCCTACTCTGTGATGGTGATACTAGATCCTGCCTCAAGACTCATGAACAGAACTAGACTTTTGTCTACTAAAACCTGTCACAAAGTAGGTCACTAATCATTCTGAAACGCGCTGTGTGGAGCTGGGGAGCACGAGGGCAGAATGGGAAGTCAGGTGCTGGGACCTGGACAGAAAAGGGCCCTGAGGACCAAGCACAGTCACGTGGACAAGAACTTAGACACAGAAGCAGAAGGTGGCAGGGCTTCAAATGCTAGAGGCCAACGAATGCTCTGAACTCAGAGATGGAAGCGAGGAGGGCGTGGCGTGGGTGTCACTAATAAAGACTTCAGTTGCCCAAGGAATCCTGGGCCTGGCTTCTGGGGCTCTTTGTGGGCTTCCTGTGTTGCCAGGAGCTCATCAGGCTGGTCAGTGACACAGAAGGAGCAGTGAGAAGTGCTCAGGCTGACAGGGGAGGTAGCCAAGGAACTGGCTTTGCAATCTGCCAGCACCCAGAGAATTCTGGGTATCAACACTCAAAACTGGCAGCCACAGTCTTCCTCTTGGTTTCTCTTCAGAATCCTTCCTGGTTAACATTTTAGCACAACACACACAGGCTGTAGACACATTTTTCTAGACTGCTGGGTGAGCTCAGGGATACTAACTTGGCAAAGGCATCCTAGGCCCTGCTTGGCTCTTCCCTTCCACAGGTGGTTCATCTGGTGAGGGCTCACACTCTAGTTCCGGGGTCAAAGTTCAGGAACTTAGGCAGGACTTTTGTCTGGCATTGCACTGAGAGTAGAAGGAACCAGTTTCAGTGATCCTGGGCCCAAAGATCCAGCTGCAGACGCCTGTCTTTCCAAAGCTGACTCTTTCTTCCAGGTGATCCCGTGACCTAGGAGCAAAACCTGGGGACCCAAGCAAGACCCCACATTGCAGACTTTCTCCTCCTTTCCGCTGTGGACTTGACCCACAGGGAAGGGTTCTGTGTGAGCAGCTCTGCTTTGATGAAGAGGCACACCCTGAAATGTCTCAATGGGTTTGCTGAATTTGACAGATTATTACAGCTCACACTTCTTAAAGGCACACGCACCTGCTAACACCCAGAAACCCTGAGACCTCACCTGTGTGTGAAGTCAGCCAGACCCATGTCTGTTTTGTAGCAACAAATGATGAGGAACGCCTTAGTGTTAGAACAAGTTGCTTCTGGAGCAGGTTCATTGTAGCAGGTGACATAAGACAATGGACTTTGTTTTCAATAAGTGCATACAGGATGGAGAAACACACATGACTTTGGATCCTGGTGTGTGCATAGGTGTGCATATACATGGGTAAGAACATGTGTGGGGGGGAGGGGAGTGCACAGGCTTGAATCCTGAAGACAAACGATGAAGATTCCGTATCTGCTTAAATCCTCCAGAAGTGGGAATAAATCCAGCCACGAGTCTAGTCACCACCAGCCTCGGTCCTCCTTCATCACCATCGCAGAACTCGATGGATCTGCCACCTTATATGAGGGGAGACTGAGATGGGGTCAAGCCAGCGCTCTGCCTTTATCAGGTTTTTACATGGCCAGGTAGGCTGAGATCATAAATCCTTGGGTTTTTCAGAGGATGGCCAGCTTAGGCCCTGCTTCTCTGGATAATAAAGTTTGTTGGTTCGTTTTTTTTATTAAGCCTTGTATATGCTAGGCACGTGCTCTACCACTGAGCTACACTCCCAACCCATGCTTTTCTTAGAAAGATGATCTCATGTAGCACAGGCTGGATTCGAACATGTGATCATCCCGCCTCTGTCTCCAGAGTGCTAGAATTATACTCTGTGACACCACATTGAGTGTAAATATGTTTGCTATGTGCAGGTTTCTTAGTTATTTGTGCCTGAAGCTCATGTATTTTTTTAAAAATATTTTATTTATTCATTTTCAAGCAGAGAGATACAGGAGATAGATGATGAGAGAGAGAGAGAGAGAGAGAGCACCAGGGCCACCACCTTGTGGATCTGGCCTATGTGGGTCCTGGGGAATCGAACCGGGGGCCTCAGGCACTGGAGACAAGTGCCTTAACCGCTGAGCCATATCTCCAGCCATGTATTTTGTGGAGTTTTGGGCAGCCTTGACTCTCGTCTCTGAATGCCAGAGGACCTGAACTGATCTTCAAACACTGTCCTCAGTTTCTCAGAGGAGAAAATGTGAAATGCCTAAAAATGATTGGCCTGCAATCTCGATCTTTCCCTTGGAAAAGACCAAAACATGGTGTGCCTACAATGAGCACATGAGAAAAAGGAGTGGGTGATTTGCTGAAATTTGGTCCAGCTACTTTCTGTGTCTTTTCTGACTCTTTATCAGAACATAGTCTCTGCCCTGGAGAGAGGCCAACTGACGAATGCAGACCACTGTGGAAAGGCCTGGAGAGTTTCTCAACTGAAGGTTGATGGACACAGAGACAGCACATCGAAGGGGCAGTGACAATGGGCGCCTGGCATCCGAAGGAACCTCCTGCAGAAGGAGGTCCCGTTGTGTTCGGGGCAGAGCTGGGAAGACCCAAAATGGTGTGGTGCAGGCAGATACTGACTCAATGTAAAAGAGGTTTTAAAAAATGCTTAGAGGCATGTGTATATGGATATGGCAGTGTCTCCAGATAAGCCGCTCTGGTCACGGATACGTTTGAAAGCAAAGGTTCAGCAACCACCTGCTGAGAAGATTCTGGAGAGAGTGATGGTAGACCAATGGATATCCATGCTATTTCCAATTCATAGAGATGGAAGATATTTTATTTAGTTTTTTTCTTATTTATTTTGGTTTTATGAGGTAGGGTCTCACTCTAGCCCAGACTGACCTGGAATTCACTATGTAGTCTCAGGGTAGTAGCTTGGTACTCATGGTGATCCTCCTGCCTCTGCCTCCCCGGTGCTGGGACTAAAGCTGTGTACCACTATGCCCGGCTTTAGATGGAGGATAGATAGGTACCTGATAGATGATGGTTTTGATAGCTGGATGGCAGAGGATAAAGAGATAATTGATGACTACATGTTAAGAAGTAGACAAAACATTCCTGGCCTGTTTTTTGCTCAGTGAGTCTGGCCCTGTGCAGGGTGACTTTCTGCCCCCTAAATGGGTCTTGGCCTTGATTACGCCAGGGTACATTAGTCACCCTTCTTATTGCCTTTCCTCCTGCAGGAGCAGATGGAGAGAAGGCAAATATAAAGCTTGAGGCAGGATCAGGGTTTCCAGAAAGTGCTGTTTCTTCTGGGGTCTTGACTCGAAAACCAGCAGAAAGCAACTAACTACCCCTCCAGTCAGCCCAGATGCCAGAAAAGATTTCTGAACTTCAGATGAAAAGGCAGCACTCGGCCAGTCCTTTGAAGTGCATCAAAGCTCTAATAAGAGCTAATAAAATTGTTATGTTGGGTTCACATCTCCCGAGAACATCACGGCAATTCCTCCCTAGGGAGAGAGACCGTTACATAACTATCCTGGTGATTTTTATTTTTTAGAATGGATCTCTAATTAAAAGACCACACCATTGTTTTGGATTAATTGAAGAGCACTCATTTAATCTCAATTGATTGCTTCAGATTTTATCCGCAGCCCAGACGATGAGGTCTAATGGCTAAAACCTGAACACAAAGTAGATCTCCCTGGGCGAGTGACCTGAGTGAGGACAGAAGGAATATGCCCTGGGTTTCTGTAGTTATCAACGCTTCCAGCAACGGTAGCAGTGTGTGAGAATGTGCTTATGCAGACGAGAAGAGCCAGTTCTACAAGCCCCTGGTGGACTGGCCACTCGTCTGAGAAAGAAGAAAAGGACACCAGAGGTGGTCTAATGTGAGACATGGAGCCTGAGCCACTCTTGCCAGTGAGAGGGTTTCTTAGTCAGGCCAGGTCAGACAGCAGTTCTGTGGCGGAGAGGAGACCTAGGTGAAGGGAGGGCTTGGTGCCAAGTATCTCTCTAGGAAGGGGTTGGTTATCCGCAATCTCCAGCTGAAGAATCCGAAGCAAAATTACACCAAGTGGTTGCTCAAAGTCACAAATTAAGTAGCAGTGTGGGCTTTGACTCTGGACAGTATTACCGGTCCGTCTTCCACCACAGAGAGCCTAAGAGAGTGTGTGTGTTTTCAGTCTATGAAAGGGTTTCCTTTCCTGTGACGATGCCCCTTCTGGTTCCCCAAGGACAGCAAGGGAAAAGAGGTTAAACCAGCAGAAAAGCAGGGAAGTGGGTGCTCCCAGGGCATGGAGAATGGCCTCATAAAGCTCAGTGTTCTGGAGGAGCCTTGAGCAGAACAGTGTCAGGAAGCTCATGGTAGAAGGAACCAGTCTGAAGGCTACCCGAGAGATGGGGACAGGAGGGTTCCTTTCTGCTCTCAGCCACTCGTCAAAACTCCAAGTGACACAGACCTCTGACGTGCTAGGTCTCCCCAGCAGGATTTCTGAGGCCAGAAAGAGGAAAAGTGTGCAGATACAGACTTGTGCTCTTGTGCACCAGGGCAGCTCACTGTGATCCTGCTCTTTCTGTAGAGGAAAGATCTAACTGCTGCTTCTAGTCTTGTTTTGTGTGGACGGTGTACATGTATTTGTGTATATGCATATGCATGTGTTTGGACACGTGTGTGTGTGTGCATGTGCACATGTATGTGAGCGGAGGCCAGAGGCCAACATTTACTGTCTCCCCAGTCATTCTCTGCCTTTTCCTTATTGAGACGGGATCTCATACTTGAACCCAGACCTCATTGATGCGGTTAGTTTACTGCCCTCTGGGAGCCCCTGTCTCTGCCTCCAGAGCTCAGGGATTACAGGCAGGCCCTCATGCCCACCTGACTCTTATGTGGGGGCCAGGGATCCAAACTCAGGTCCTTATGCTTTTGTGGCAAGCTCTCTCCTGACTGTGCCATCTCCCCAGATGTGCGCCGGGTGATCGTGAGCTTATTTGCTTGCCTTTCATATCCAAGAAGTCAACTATTCCCACATCCTTTGGATAAAAGCGTCGGCTCTTCCCTGTGAAGCACGGATTCCCTAGTCAGGGTGGGGAGAGGAAACGGCTTGGCTCCGGGGAATAGATTCCAGGGATCTTAAATTCTTGGAGTCACTCTGTGGTCGGCCAGGATTGTAGCTGTCATCTCGACTAGAGGAATGCCTAACCTCCGTGATCCCGTTCTCCACACTGTCTTTTCCACACTTTCTCAGCTGCTGCATTGCTGCTGGGTCCAGACCATCGGGTCAGCAACAAGGTGTCAGTCAAAACTAGGGGGAGGGAGGCTGCGTCTCAAGCTCTCCTGGTCCTCACAGTCAGAAGTCTGTCTGTTTGCCCAAAACGAACCATGGAAAACTAGCTCTTTTCATTCTGCTCACAGCAAAGGGAGAAAAGAGCTGGCAAGCCTCCCCTTCCCGTCGGCCCTTTGAGATATTCACATTTCCTCTGTATCTCCAGAGCCGTCTGGGCAACAGGAACAATATAGTTCTTGACAGGCTAGAGTGGGGATCCCCAGCTGACCCATCAGCCCTTGCTCACGCCACCCTCAGTGGCTGATTGAACCAGCACTGCTTTCCAGGGTCTGGAGAGGAGGCTCAGTGATGCAGGAAGAGCCTTCAAGGTTTCAGGCTGATCATGGTTTTGGCTGCTTTTTCGGGGGTCCCATGTTGTCCTCAAAGGCCAATTCCCATGTGGCTTTGTTGGTACTCCCAGATGTATACATCTGTCCCCGGAGCCACCCTTTATGCTCGGCTTCCCTAGATGCCTGCGGGTCAGAGTGGAGTCCTCTCAGACAGATCTCTGGCATGAGTGCTAGCCGTGTGCTTCTGCATGAAGGATTCCTTCCTCCCTCGGCTCCAGTGCAGTCAGATGGGCTGGGAGGGAAGAGCCATCTGTCCAGGTGGAACCACCCTGTGCTTATCAGGAGTCGAGTTCTGAACTGTAGTGCAACCTACTTTCCAAGCTGTGTGGATGGCACAGAAGGCTCTCTGCCTGTCTTCTCCCTCTCCCTCGGCAGCACCAGGTGTGTGTGTGGGGGGCTTCTCTCTTCAGCCCCATAAAATTCTATTGTCTTTCTCTCACGATCCTAGTCAGACCCTGACTGTCCATTTGTATCTGTTGGCATATCTGTTCTGTAAACATGAGAACATGAGGGATTTTGCATAAAAAAAATGTTCATCCAGGACAAGCAGATCCTGAAAGCCAAGGCCGGCTGCAGGGACCGGACCATCCAACGTGTTGTCTGGATGCTGCCTCTCTGCTTTCTTCAACACTGGTAAAGTGTGGGGAGCTACTTGATAGTGGGTTGAAAATGGATTCCTTTATCCAATTCAGGAAATTAACTTAGCAACTCATATTTGTCTTTGTCTGTTTTTAGTGGGGGGGGGGCTCTCACTGTGTAGCTCAGGGTAGCCTGGAGCTCACAGCAATCCTACTTTAGCCTCTCAAGTGGTAGGATTTTGGGGTTCAGGGATCCCCCCAAGTTTATGAACCCTAATTTTGGGTTCTGTTCTATTTTTAACAAAGAATTGATAATTAACTCAAAAAATAAATGACAAATTATTAAGTTTGTTTAGGGAGAAATCACAGATTGTGGAGTTTATTTGAGGGAACTTGGGATTGAGGAAGAAGGCTACAGCAGAGTCATAAACACATAAGAAGAAACACACTCATGTGAAAACACTGCATAGTTCCAAAGGTTCATTTAAGAGAAATTGAGGTTTTCAAGGAAAGACCAGAGTAGAACCACAAACACATGGAAGACAGAACTGAGGAGCATATGCAGGGGAGAGTTAGAAGAAGCTCACACAGCAGCTGCCTTGTGCCTCCCAAGGAAGGAAGTTAAGGGGAAAATGGTTCAGGCTTAAGGAAGACTAGCAGAGGGAGTAGACTGAAGCAGAACCAAAGAGAAATTCAGATGAGAAATGAGAAGTTAAGAGAGTTGCACCCACGGTTGCCCCAAGTTTACAGATGTAACAGACCTAGTTTAGAGAAGGCACCCAGGTGGTAGATCTGGAGTGGAAAATACACACGAGGTAGAGTCAGAGACCCGAGGAAAACCAGGCATGGAATTAAAGTGAGAAGCTGCCCCAAGGTCTAAAACAGAGGAAGCAGAGATTCCGCACACAAAACAACAGTATTCTGCTCTCCCTGCCTGCCCCCCCCCCAACAGCCTAGGGAAGCCAGACTCACATGTAGCTAAGCAGCACAGGGTAAGGGAAGGAGAGTCTCTCTCACACACACACACAGAGGCTGGAAACAGCTAAAAGCGCCTTCAGAGTGGATTGAAAGGTATTATTTTGTCAGATTCAGGTGTATAAAGGGAAGATTTGGAAGGTGGACCCCAGAGGGCAGCCCACCTAGGTGGTATGCTAGACTGTGGGCAGCAGGGGGTGCTGTAGCCAGTGGCAGATGAGTTGATTAGACATTGTGTCTATTCCTGCCAAGGAGGGTTGGCACGTGAGGTGGCATCTCCTGCTTCTCTCTGGGCCTTAATTTCCAACTGAAACGATCTAAAAGAAGCCAGCTTTCGCATTTCTCCCTCGTTAGGATGACAGCCGTGCACCACTCTGCCCAGGCAGAAAACTCACCCTTAACTTCTTGAACCCTGACCCCCAATCTTTGCAGGCTGCTAGAACGAGGAACTTGGAGCTCAAGAGTGAGATGCAGAACTCGAGACCCCACGTGGCTAGTTAGGGATCTTAGGCCAACAAGGAATGTAACTTTTTTTAAATATATATTTATTGTCCATAATGAGTTACATTATTTAGTGGGCAAACCATGCGTTGTTATCCCGACTTCCCCAATTCCCCCCCTCCCCATCCCTGATCAGTTGTATATCCTCCTCTGTGGGCTCTCTGTATTAGTCCTTGTGGCAGGGGATCCTGGATAACCTAGTACTCAGCCCGGTTCTCCTGGCCCAAGTGTGTTGTTACTGATGGGTGCCATGCCTCCGGACAGTCTCCC